>PVKN010028223.1:0-13208 GCA_004027915.1 Capromys pilorides
AAAAAAAAAAAAAAAAAAAAAAAAAAAAAAAAAAAAAAAAAAAAAAAAAAAAAAAAAAAAAAAAAAAAAAAAAAAAAAAAAAAAAAAAAAAAAAAAAAGTTATATAGTAGCAATGTTAATCACTCTGCTGTGCAACCTCTACAATGATGGGGTTACTGGCATGGGCCATCATACTTGACTTCATTAAGACCTTTTGTCTTTGTTAGTTCACTAGCAGTGACAAAGAGAAGACAGGAAAAACATATCCTTGTCACCTGTGACAAAGCCATAATGAACATGGCAGAAAGCAAATACTTAATTTTTTTCCTATATTTTTGAAACAAGGTCTCCTTATGCAGTTCAGGCTGGCCTTGAGCTCACTTTTGTAGTCCACGCTGGTCTCGAACTCACACTGATCCTCCTGCCTCAGTCTCCCAAGTGCTGGGATTACAGGTGTGCGCCACCTCGCCCGGCTGCTGCAAATACTTTCTTTCTGTGGATGGTAACTAATTTTATTTATTTTTTGAGACAAGGTTGTGCTATGCAGTTAAGGCTTAAACCTATGATCTTCCTGCCTCAGCCTTCCAGAGTTATATGATCACAAGCATGTGCCACTATACGCCTAGCACATGTGATAACGTGGGACTGAGACAGTGCTAATAGTCTAGAAACTGGTAGCTCTTACGACATTCTGAATTTTGTTCACACTACTTTGGAAGGTCATTTCCCTGTGGGACAGTGCAGCACTTCTAAATCTTCTAACCAGCCTCTCTGATACGTTCCCTTTCAAACTCACACGGTGGCCAGCTCACATAGGGCCTCCTGATAGCGCAGGTACTCACTCTGGCCAAAGACCTTAAGAAAGAAAAAGGAAGAGTAAGGATCAGTCTGGAACATCCCTTTAGATCCTGAAGGAAAAACTGGCCATCCAGCTTACCCCTGTTCCATAGCGAGCTGTCTCATAGCCATCCAGCAGAGTATCAATGAGAGCTTTGCGAACACCTTTGAAAGGAGTGCTGGTATTACGCAGATCTAGCAAGTAGGAGCGGAAATTCTTGCCCATTAAAGAACGAGGATGTCGGCCTTCAGCATGAAATGGGATCTCTAAGGAGATAATAGCACAATGATACCCCTTTTCCCAGTTTTTAGTCTTTCCATTTAATTTCCCAGCTTAGACATAGATCTAGAAATAAATTCCTATAAAGTTTAGAAGACTAGAGCTATAGTTATGCTTGAATGTTCACATAAATGTAAGTTACGGTAGTGGCACAAGACACCATTACTAGCTTTATCCTTCTTACTCATCCCATCTTTAAGACGGAAATTATACTTTGGTAGAGACAAAGCATATTTGACAAGTGGTGACAGAATGGGGGAAAAAAAACCCCACAAAACTATTGTGAGTTTAATGAAAAAGCAAGCGTTAAAACTCTTGTGCAAAAAAAGTAAATTACTCTTATCTAATTCATGAAACTAAAGGTCTCAAGAAAAGAGCCTTAAAAATCAGAAACAACGCCAGGGATATAGTGCAGTGGGGCAATAAAGCAAGGTCCTTGCAAGCCTGGCAAGCATAAGGCTCTGAGCTCAATTCCCTATACAAAAAAACAAAACCTCTTAGACTGGAAATAATCTGTCTCCATCATCCCCTTAGGCAAAAGAGAAACCCAGTACTCTCAAAACTCCAGGAAATTTCAGCTTGCCAGGGATGCAGAATACCTAACATACTAAGTGAGGTCATTACTTTTCTGGAGGTGATTTAGGATTCCAGGATGTACCCTATCAGCTGGTCCTTACCAGAGGCACGGATAGCATCCAGAGCTTTCATCCTGTATAGATAGTTGTAGCAACCTGTTGAGGAAAAGATTAGTCTCAGACATAACCTTCCAAAGATCCCCAAAACTGCTAATATGCTACCTCCTTGTACTTAGCATATGTTCAGAAACTAAGGAATAACTAAGATCTGTCAATAGCTACTAACAGTTCTGAAAATGAAGAAATCTGCTCTTGTGGGACTCCTCATAGAGGACTCCTCCAAGAGCTTGCCACATACTTTGATTTCCCTGGGTTTCCAACTGTAGCAGTCTTGCATCATCATCTGCAAGGAGTTGCGGTTCATACTTGATATCTTGAACCCTGGACAGTCGAATGTCAATCTCCTCTTTCAAGTCCTGCGCACGTAGGGAAAAGAATACACATCACTTATCCTATATGCTGCATCCCACCAATGTGGAAATAGGGCAGAACAAGTCAACAACTAAGACAAAGTTGTAGCCAATGAAGTTACTTGGTTAAGATACAGAAGATTGGAAGCAGAAAAGAGAGGAAACATAGCAGGAGCAAAGCTACACACTTATATGCACAGAATGAATTAGACAATGGTCCTAAGAAACTTCAAAAGGTTTTGGACACTGATCATAGCAATATGGAACACTAAAACTATGCGTGGAATGCCTGTCACTCTGGCCTTTTAGATGTGTGCTGCTTCTAATGTAACTTCAGTTAATATTACACTCTCTCTCAAGTAAATGGTTGGTTTACAACAAAACAAAAAAGGGTATTAAATGAGAGTGAGAGACTAGGAAAAAATGCCAAAGGACGGACAAGCCAAAATTTGGTACATGCTTATATTTCTAAATATCTGTGTAAGGGGCCGGGGAGATAGCTCTATGGCACAAATAGCCTGCCTGGCAAGTGCAAGGTTGTGAGTTCGAACCCTGCTCCTGCAAAATAAATAAATAAATATCTGTGTAAATGTGTAACTGCTTTTATTACATTGCATAGACATTTATTAGAATATCAATGATTGATGAAAAATACCACTTCTAAGTTAAGTCTAAGATGTTTGATATTCAGAAAGACAGTGATGTTAAGCTCAAGCACCCATGTTTTAGAGTAATAGCATCACTAAGCTTTTCTTCTGGAAAGCTAAGAATATAAGTTTACAGACCAAAAATTGAGAAAAAGAAGGGCTACAGGGCCGGCGAGATGGTTCAGTGGTCTAAAGCGCCTGCTTAGGAAAGCTCAGGCGACTGCAGGGACTGCGGTTCGATCCCCGGCACCACATGCTGTGCCAGCCCCCACCACCAGGGCAGGCTGAGCCAGCCACAAAATAAATAAATAAACAAACAAACACAACAAGCAAATAAATAAATAAATAAATAAATAAATAAAATTTTTTTAAAAATTATTTTTTTTTTAAAAAACAAAGAAGGTCTACAAGGATAGTCAATATTTTGGCCCTAGCCCTTCAAGGTCAGTGAGGACTCAGGGCAGAACAGAACCTGTGCTGTAACATCCTATAACTCAGTGGTTTCCCAAATTTTCTGTTCAAGGAGATTAAGGGACCACAGAGGAAAGAGATTGAAGGCATAGTGTGCCTAAAGGAGAGTCACCTAGAGAGAAAACACTCTCGGGCTTTCACAGAGAGCAAACTGGTCAAGCAATGGCTGTAACTCATCCAGACGGTTGACACTGACAACAGTTCTACAAAGCACTGCACATGGAACCAAAGTAAATCCTGAGGGGATTTGATAGACCTTGGAAGACACAAAAACTACATGTTTTGCGGGGACTGCAGTTCGATCCCTGGCACCACATGCTGCGCCAGCACCACCACCAGGGCAGGCTGAGCCAGCCACAAAATGAACAAAGAAACAAACACACACAACAAGCAAACAAACAAACAAATAAATAAATAAATAAAAAAACTACATGTTTTGTTATAAAGGTCTTGCTTTAACTTGCCCTTAACCATCCCACAGAAAAGTTTAAGCATGACGCATAAAACATAAAGGTAGTTTAGTATGCTGAGCTGTAAAAGGCTCTAATCAACAGCTTCCAAACTGCCGGTTTCACCAGTAACCCACTGCAATTATGGAATATTTGACTATGTATACAACTACCTTCTCTCAGATCAAAGAAAAATCTATTGTACTAATAACCATTAGAAAATTTATCATGTCTACACCCTGTGCTCTGTATAACTACAATGAGGACAGAATATGCATTGCATCAATTATTGGGAATGTACTACTAATGTGTTTTTAAGCTGTCACACTGTAATTTCTTATTAAAATAAAAGATATAGGAGATTAGTAAGGTCTGGCTGTTTTTTGGAAGAGTTGGATTCTTAATAACCTTTCGTTATTTTTTTGAGTGGTGGTCCTGAGAATTGAACTCAAGGCCTTTATGCTGAGCTACATCTCTAGTCCTCCCCTTTTTTTGAGACAGGTTCTCACTACTGTTTAGGCTGGGCTCAAACTTGTGATCATTCCACCCAGCCACCCCAAGTGATGGGATTATGGGTGTGTGAAACCATGCTTGGTTGTCAATCAGTATTTTCTTTTTTTGTGGTACCAGAGATTGAACTCAGCACTCTGTGCTTGCCAGGCAAGCACTTATTCTACTGAGCTATCTCCCCAGCCCTCAATCACTATTTTCTTTATTCCTAAATATTCCTTTACATTCTTGGGGGCTGGCAGGATAGCTCAGTGGATTAAAGTGCCTGCTTAGGCAGATGCAGGGGCCAGGGGTTCGATCCCTGGCCTGTGCTGGCCCTGCCCACCCCCCCAGTGATGAGACTGTGATTCAGACTGGGCATGGTGGCGCATGCCTGTAATCCCAGTGCTTGGGAGGCTGAAAAACAGGAAGGATCACTACGAGTGCATCTATGTCGTGAGACCCTGTACTAAATACACTAAAAACAAACAAAAAACCTTTATACTCTTATCCACTAAACCTTTTTCCTTTGATCCCAATATATAACTTTGTATCAGAATTTCATGTAAATGGAACACAATCACATAGTATACACACTCTGTGAATGACCATCTAGACTTTTTCTCTTGGCCTATTTTTGAGATTCATGTATTTTTTAAAATTCTAAAAAATCTTTATTGCTATGCAATTTGAACTCATAGGGATCCTATCTCAGCCTTTCCAGTGCTGGGATTACAGGCATGTACTACCATGCCTGGTTTTGGTGTCCAGCACAGCACACCTGGGGTTCTCGGGCTGGCACAGCATGGAGTACCAGGGATTGAACCTGGTCCTTCTGTTTGCCAGGCAGGCACTTAGACCACTGAGCTATCTCCTTAGCCCTGAGATTCATATATTTTTACAACTTCATCAACCAAAATATTTTGTAGACTTTGATTTCTGCTCATATGTTTTATTTATACTTTTATTGTACTTCAAAATATAGATATGTCACTACGTTTCCGTTTCAAAGTGGACTTTTGGATTAACAGTTTAAAAAACATTAAGATTAATACCACTATATTCCAATGCATGTATCACATTACACGTGAGCAACAGTTAACTGCATTGCTGGGGATGGAATGTACATACTGCCTTAGAAATGCTAGGCAAGGTTGGACATAGTGGCACATACCTGTAACCCCAACACTGAGGCAGGAGGATTGCTGTGAGTTTGAGGGCAGTCTGGGGTACAAAGTGAGTTTGAGGTCAGTGTGAGCTGCATAGTGAAACCCTGTCTCCAGAAAGAAAGAAATAAAGAAACAAAACAAAACAAACAAAAAAGGTAGCAAATGCTCTACCACTGAGCTACCAAGAGCCTGCCTTCTTTTTCCTTAAAACAATCTCACTTCCTAGTATTCCCTACAGTGAGCCTTGAACTCACTATATAGCCCAAGCAGGCCTCAAGCTCAAGACAACCCTCCCGCTGAGGCCTCCCAAGTAAGGGATCACAGGCATGTGTCGCTATGTCTGGTGTGTCTGCATTCTTGAAGCTTACAGTTTAGAGGAACAGAAAAACAAATTGTAAACAGTCAATTAAACCTAAGAAAAAAATTGTGACAAATATTATGTGGAAATATCAGAGCACTAGAATAAGAGATCTACCTTGAAATAGCATTCTTTTGAGAAAGCACTATTTAAGTGAAGTCTAAAGAATGATTAAGCTAGCCACACAAAGATCACACCTAAGCACAGTAACATACAAAGCAGCAAAATCCAACCAGTGGTGCTGGTTTGCAGTGAATGGATAAAAGCCAACAAAAGAAAGTTGGCAAAGGCAGCAGGTGCCTTTAACTGAGAAATCAAAAGATTGAAAAACGAAGCAGGACAAGTTGGCAGAAGAAATCTAAGCGGAAATGTGAAGCAGTTAGATATATGAGTATACAATGCAGGACTTGCAATAAAATTTCAGCTGCAGGTATTGAAACCCAAGGAAAGTAAAGTAATCTAAAAAGTGTAATCAAAGTAAGAAACCGTTTAGCCACCTTTTACAGGTCCTACAGTAAACTGTCCTTTTCTAAGGCTTATTACATGAATAGTGGAACTATACAGTTAACAGGGCCCTTAAATGAGTTTAAATTCTTCAAATACAACCCTTCCCTATTGCTCTTGGGCTAACTGTAACCACCCCCAACCTGATTCTAAAACAAAGAATAAAACACTGAACATATAAAGATGGGTTAAGAAATATTTTACAGAATTGCTACCATCAATGCAAGTCGTTTAATCAGAAGGCGAAAAATCTATTACTTATTTTTGTATCTTAGGGAAGGGTCTACAGGGTATTCAAGGTCTCACTACTAGATTTGGACTTGTAGAGATTCACCTGTTTACAGCCTCCCAACAGCTGGGATTACGAGTGTGCGCCACCACACCCAGACTCAGCAGATGAAAAAATATGAGCTGGGTTAAGTTACATCCTGTGCCACAGCACAGTCCTAAGGCTGCTGACAGTTACTGCTTTATTTACTAGGGAAAGTAGAAGGATGACTAGACACAGAAACACAGGAATTAAGTCATCTCTACAAGGCAAAGGAAATCTCACTGTTGTACCTAAAAGATCCAGAGAACCAGATTTGTCTCACGCACTGAAGACCTACCTACCTTGGGGGCATTGTGTCCCACAGGTACATGAGGTCCCCTTCTAGATTTCATTGCAAAGCGCATTATTTGCCTCTTCACAAAAATAAACAGCAGTACAAATACCTGTCCGGAGAGATACGAGAACTTTTAATTTTAAAAGTTTTACTGAACACTTCATTCAAAGTTCCTAGACCCGGGCTTGGAGGAATGAAGGTTCCGGGTAAAACTTGGGGCACAGCACAGCCGTCAAAAATGGGGCTGGATCTCGGAAAGCCAGGAGCACGCACGCGTGGGGTCTGTGCCCTAAAATTTAGAGGGAAGGTTCTCGGCAGGGGCGCTGCCGCTTGAGTCTGTGACTGCGTTCCCAGGTGTTCCTGGGATAGGTGTTCAAAGCCCAGAAAAACTGCAGGTGAGTGGGTGGAGAAAGACAGTAGGAAACTGCTCCAGAGGAGGGTCTCAACTGGTTCGTAAGCGACAGCAGGAATGGGGTTGGGTTATCTTCTCACCAGGCTCCCGTAGGCCATCACCAGCACGACATTCACACCGGACAGCCAGTTACTGCTCGACGCCATGGTCTCCTTCTCCAGGCAGATCTGCTCGTGTTTCCCGCTGCTCTACCTTGTCAGCCCAGGCACCTTCTAATGAACGGCGCCTGGGCTCCCTGCAGCTCTCCGGCCATTTCCTTACCGGGAAGACCAAGCCAGACCCAGCCTGAAAACATGGCGGATGGGGGCGCTAGTGAAGAATTACGACTTCCCGCTTCCACCGACACGTGACTCGAGCGGGCAAGGGCACCTGGGAGCAGCAAGCGCTGAAACGCGGAACTACGACTGTAAGAGGAAGTGGAGGCCGTGTGTACGTCACGCCATTGAGGCGGGGACGCCCTGCAGGGGGCGGGACGCACGCGCCAAGCCAGAGAGCCGTGTTTCGTGGCGTCGGGACGCGCGCACGCTTACGTGCACGGCCCTTTTTGCGTCACGTGCTGGGGGACGCAGGAAGGCAAGTGGGAGGGGGAAGGCGCGAGAGCGAGCGCGAGAGGGAAAAGGAGGGAGGGGGCGGGGAGGAGGGAATCTTATATCACGTGACAGGGGCGGCGCGGCCCGGGGTGTCAGTGTGGAGGAGACCGAGGTAAAGTTGGGAGCGCAGCGGCGTTGGCGGCGGCGGCGGCAGCGGCAGCGCGGCGGGGCCGGGTATTGTCCGCGGCCCCTTTAAATCCGCGATCCTCCCTTCGCCCTCCCTCCTTTCTCCCCTACCCTAGCTGTACTCCTTCCTTCGCTTGGCCCCCCGCGTCGTGTGTTGGCCTCTGTACACCCTCTTTTAGTGCGAGCCCTGCCCCCCCACCTAGTCGGCGGCTGGAGGTTTTGTTTATGGTTGGGTTCGCGGCCTAGTGGGCCGCGCCGGAGCCGGGGCCTCGATTTGGGAGCGTGGCCGGGGCGGGGCTTGGGGCAGCCCGAGGGGGGGGGGCAGGCGGCTGCAACCCGAAGAGGGAGAACGAGAAAGAGCGCGGGCGAGCGCGGCCTGGGCCCTGCCAGAGGTAGGGCGCTCTCGGCCGTGGCCAGTGCCAGCGGAGAAGAGGGCCTTCTCCCTGCCCAGCCCTCTGCGGGCCTCCTCGGATCCGGATCCGGCCTGGTTTGGGGGTGGCGATGGGGTGGAGCTGCCCAAACTCCCCCATGTGGCCCTCAATTTGAGTGCGGAGGATTAATTTGTTCGGGGTGGGAGGTAGGGAGGCGATTGGCCCCGTGGGCTCCTGATGTGGCGCGGGGGGGGGGCTCCCCTCCTCCACGCGTGGGCTTTGCGTCCCCTCTCTTCGTTTTCAGCCTCTTTGTCAGCTCCTCTTATCTTTCTTGCCGACCCAGCTCACGGAATACATTTTCGTTGCTGTCTTTAGCTTCTTGTTGTCTATATTGTAGTTTTGGGTACCTCAAACAAATGTTATTTGGGAAGTTGGACGTGGAGAGCCCATGGGTTGTGTTACCCCAAAGGGACGTCACTAAATCACGGAGGTATTTGCTCATTCTTCTCATAATGGGACACAAATTCTATATTTCTTCAGATCCTTCACCTTGTGGACAGACCCCTTACGTGGCTTTATACCCTGGTGTCATAAACAGCAGACTGCTCCTTTTCCACGATTCTTGAAACGTAGCCACTTTTGGTCTATCTAACATGTGGAAAGAAAAAACATCGCACAGTAACAGGCATTTTTCTTGTTAACGTTTTTGATTTTGATTCATCATGATTACTAAATGGAGAAATCCTTTTTTTGTCTCTCCTCTTCATCTTCCACTCATCCTTCTTCGGGTTATCTGTTGTGATTTACTGGGAGATGATGGGTATCAATCACAACCAGTATTATTAGGGAATTAAAACATTTTGGCTATGTATCAATTGAGATCCTACACCATTGTCGTTAAAGATTGGACTGTGTTTTCCTTGTGATTGGGAAGTATTGCTCGTTTGTAAACTAGTGATGAAAGGCCTAAAAATGTACTGCTGTTTTTTTTTTTATTTTTGATGCCTCTCCTTGCTACATGTGTCCTAATTGGGAAGTACCCTTAGGTTCAAGGTGGTGGGGAGAGGGACACTGAGGTCATTTCAACAAAACATCTAGGGTAATAGTTGCTTTGTTAGAGGTAGGAGATCTTACCCATCCCAGTCAAGCTTCAGTTTCTGAATTGTGTCTCAAATTAGATTGTAAGCTCTCTGAGGGCAGTTATCCAAGCCTTAATGCTTTTGTATTTTCTGAAGTATTGAACACACAGTAGATATTCAATAAATACATGTTGTTTATTTTTTTCAGTAAAATTTCTCTGGCTATTTTTTTTAAGTAGCTGGTTTTCAAAATATAATCAAGAGCACTCCTGTGTTGATTCTTGTATTATTCCTGCACTATTCCCTTGGTCTCCAATACTTCCCACTCTGCTTCCCTTAAGTATTTTAATTTTATGAGAAAGTAACAAGTTTCTTCTCACCCACTGTGGTAACTCTGAAAATTTGTCCTTGCTTGTTACTAAAAAAGCTATTCTTTGCCCTTCAGTGATCCATCCCTAATCGCTTAGTTTTGACCTGTTGCTCAGTATTGCAATCTAGGTGGTAAAAATTTTTAATCACACCTTTGGAAGCACTTGTAAGATGGTATTGGGAATTAATAACAAGAATAATTAGGTTTTCCTTTACTTCTTAATTGTTTTTCAGGATGATTTTCTAATACACTTATGTGCGTCTGATATATATGCAGTGGGCTGTCATCTGTTTCTGCAGCTGATATTTGCAAACTACTTTTTGTAAATTGGCTTTACAAATGGAGTAAAAAGCAGCTGGTATTTGTGAAGTTACAGGGGTGGGTTGGAAATGATTACTTTGTATTAAAAAATGTCACTTTTTGAGTCAATTTTAAAATAGTTTTCTTCTTATCTTGGTTTTATTTTTTCTCTCTTGATTTGGATGCGGGGGCCCCGTGGTTAAACAATGCAGTACCTTTATTTTATTTTTTTGTCTTTGAGACAGGGTTTCACTATGCATTTCAGGCTGGCCTCAAGCTAGCAATGATTTTCCTGCCTCAACTCCCAAGTGCTGGGATTATAGGCGTCTGCTGCCATACCACCACATCACCACACTGGGCCTATAGTACTTATTTTTTTTGTAATATGGTAAAACTTGACTGTAACAGTAGCCTGGGAAAATGAACTATTGTGTAGTAAATGTTCTTATAGTAATTTGGAGTATTTACAGACTTTGTGTGTGGGAGAGGTAATGGTTAAAAATTAGCGCTGAAATTGTTTTAAATTTTTTTCTTGGTGATAGGGAATGTAGAATTCTTTATTTTTAATGAGCATATCAAAAAAACAAAGACTTGTGTGATCTGTTGACACATCTTGGTGAATTTATCCACAGGGATGACTGCTTTTTCTAATATCAAAGAAACAGGTGAAATTCATTTTCTTAACAGTTAATTCTTGCGTGTATCTTTTGAAGCCTTCCAACCCAACTCAAAATCCTGTCTTTTGCGTAACCTAGGAGTATTGTATATAACATTTTATTAATGAAAAAAGTTAAGCATAGAATACAAAAGCAGGATTTATTTATTTTTTCCAAACTGGGAATCGAACTCAGGACCTTACACTTGCCTGGCAGGCACTGTGCCCCGATCTGTATCCTCAGCCTGAATTTAACACCTTTGGAAATAAAAGAAACAATGCAAAGTAACTTTTTTGAGACAGGGTGTCTTTGCAGTTCAAGCTGGCTTTTTCTCTGTGTAACCCAGGTTGGCCTCAAACCTGTGGTTGATCCTGCTTTCTTGGCCTCTCAACTGTTGGGATTACAGGCATACATTCCCATGCCAGGCCAAAACTTGTTATTTTGAGCACTCAGTCTTATGAATGATTTCTTTGTTGACTAAATTCAGCAGTTGAGATTGTATTATAAAAGTATGAATGAAGAGACCGTAGATTCAGTACAATTCTTTTCCAGTAGAAATCTAAAGCTGGCTGTAATGGTATATGCCTGTGATCCCAGCACTCTCGATGCTAAGACAGGAGAAGCTTTGGGAGTTTGAAACCAGCCTAGGCTACAATGTGAGCTGAAGGCCAGCTTGAACTGCATAGTGAGACCCTGAAACAGACCCCCCCAAAAAACACAAAAAAACCCACACAGTTTTAGAAAGCCCTGTTTGTTGTCTTTTCATCTTGGATAGCTTTAATGTCTTATGTAGAAATTCTTCCAAATAAAATTTTGTGATAGATACATTTGGTTTGAGACAAAGTTGGGATTCTCCGTATATTGAGGTGAGTGGTAAGATAATTGCATTACTGGTTATTTGAAAGTGTGGATGAGACCAATAGGAGCAGCCACAAAAGCATTACATGGAATTACCATTAAAGAATTGAGATTCTGGGCAGTCACTTGGACTGCATGCAATGTAGATGGTTATAGTTTATGGTAACCCGTAGCATATCAAGATGAAACTTGAGTGGGAAGAGAGGCTAGACTTGATCTGTCTTTTTGTAAGTGGTGGAAGTCATGTGCAATTTTTATAAAATAGTTGTAAGGCAGATAAAGCTATTTTCTTAGGTAGATTGAGTATTATATTTTGTTTTTGTGGTGCTGGGGATCAGAATCTTGCTAGGTAAACATTCTACCACTGAGCACATTCCTAACCTCTGCTGTATCTTAAATTGTTATTTCTTTGGAGTATAGGTTAATCCCCTTCCCGGAAGGCTTTTGTTTCCAGGCTTTGTTGATTATCTTTCCTTTTGTCAAAGGGACTTCAGATACATGCAGCTATATAGAAGAGTTTTGGTTATTTACACTGATTTGCTTGTTATTAAGATTGCTGAGTATTATAAAACCTACTTAAAAGGGACTAGTAACCGAGCTGTGTTTCTTGACTTTTTACAAAAGGCCATCATTTATATATGCTTCATACATTTTTATTTTTTGCAATGCTAAGGATACAGTCCAGGGCTTTGTGCATGCAAAGATGAGTGCTACCACGAGCTGTATCACAGCATTGTGCATTTCTTGTACAAAAAAGTAGATTATCAGCCGTAATTCCTTAAGGAATTTATCAAAAGACATATCTTAGAATAATGAATCTTTTTGGTTTGTTCCTTTCAAGAAATCAAGTGTTGGTAAATGTGCAGATGAAAGAAAAGTTGAAAACATTTCACTCACGTTTAACAGCTAATTTTTTCTTTTAAATTTTCAGTATCCTACCTTGTAAATACTGTTATTTGTATATACTGTAAATGATGACATCGATGGGCACTAACCGAGCCCGGGGAAACTGGGAACAGCCTCAAAACCAAAATCAGACACAGCACAAGCAGCGACCACAGGTAAAGAATCCAAAGGGTATGGATCTCTGGCTAGTTTTACTGCTTTATAGTGATTTCCATGCAATATAGCATCATTCTATACCTTAGATCATTGATTTAGGTTTCTTATTCTTGTTAATTGTTCATGGCTCTTATTGTTTATGGCCTGATAAAAGTCTGTTATGCTGTGATACAGCATGCTTACTTTTTTTATTTAAAGATTGTATTGTGAGATTTAGTGCTTCATTTTGCATCCAGTGCTTTATGTCTTTAACAAAACATTTTCTGTCATCTGAGCTGTTGTTTCTTAGGCCTTTCTGACTTTTTAGCTCTCCTGTCTTGATATTTCTTCAGCCAACCTTTGTCATTGACACCTCTTCCAAATTCTGGGGGGTTTGCTCCTATTTTCCTTTCAGCTTTCATTGAGTCCTTACTGAATTTTTCTTTGCCATGAGAAGTTGGCATCTTTATTGTGTTTCTTCTGAATTAACAAATAGGTACCCTTGAGCATTGCTTAGTTTTAGATCTTAACAAATAAATTAACCTCTTGAGTATTAAATTTGATTTAGATGT
>PVKN010028224.1:0-13320 GCA_004027915.1 Capromys pilorides
ATATATATATATATATATATATATATATATATATATATATCACCAGAAGAGCTAGGATTTGAAACCAAGCAGGTCTAACTCCAAGGACAATGGCTAGGACTTCTTGGAAATGCAGGCACTGAGGCTCTGCTTCCCATGCTGAAGCTGTGCTTTGGCTGATGAGATCATAGGCAGAGAGCTGATTCATGAAGGCTTTCCTATAGATCTGATGCCAAGACAGAATAATCCCAACCTCAAGAGGATAAAGAAACAGCTCTTGCCCTGCCTCCTGGCTAAAGTGCTAGGATACTCATTGAGTCACCTAATGGTAGGCCATGCCCTTCAGAAACTATTGGTGTCATCCTCCAGGCCACTGTCCCTCCCATATAGCCAGGACCAAGAATTGGTATTTATGAGAATGACTGTATCGGTCTCATCTAAATAAATGGGCCTCAGTTGACAGAGCTCTTGAGATGTCAAGGGCTCATTCCCCCCCCCCCCCCCAGTGGATTGAGCTTTTTCCCTTAGAAATGGCCCCTGGAGCTTAACACTGTAATAGTCAACAGTTTTGTGCCATCTCCAGCTCCAAAATGCCAAATCCAGTGAAAATAAAGCATATAAGAAGGTGGGAGATGGCCTCAAAAAGAAGCAGAAGTTATAAAATAGATTCTGTGACAGTAGAAAAGATGAGTGAGAGCTGTACTACCTTCTACCTTAATAAACCCCTAGGAAGAACTTTGCTAAGGCTTAGATTGAGTGACAAGGTGTTTGCTGGATCAAGCCAAAGGGCTCAATGCCACAGTCCCTAATAACATGTTCATAACATGCATGAAAATCCCAAGAGCTTCCCTGCCACAAACTCTAAGACACAGAAAACAGAGACAAGATTCCACAACCGGAAGAGGTGAAGAAGGTTGGCCATTTGCCCTATGGCAGGTCTGGACACAAGCCCAAACTCTAGCTAGAGGACTTTGGCCACCTCACACATCCATAGGAGGTAGTACACAGACCTGCTATAAAATTCTGAGATGGAGCTTATTTAATTCTATACTGAGTTAGGAAGGTGATTTCCACTCATAATGGAATAAGAGTCCATATTTCTTTGCCCAATATTTTTTTGCTGAGCAATAAGGGTACAAATGAAGCTGGGCAAGGGACAAACACCACTGGCTAATGTTAATGTTCTGTGGGACACATCCACCTAGTGTCCCAACACCACCTCCAGTTCTATATACCTAAACACAAAAAGAAGAGGTCTTCTTTTTGCCTCAGCTGAAATTTCCAAAGCAAATTTCATGTTTCTACCAATAGTGCAATTGTTGCCCTACTCACTAAGAAATAAAACCCTCATCAGACCACCCTTCATTATTCCTTCCCTCAGTTCTCATTTCCTTCATGTAGTCATCAAGCCCCCACGGCTTTCCCTGCACAAACTCCCTCAGATCCATTCACATCACAATTTTTCCTCCCTCCACAATGTCTGCTATCTATTGATTCTCCCCTCCATAAGCTTTGCTCCTTCAAATTTCTTCTTGTTCCGGCCCAGCAACCCACACATAGCTATCAGCATAACTTGCTAAAATCCCAGTGTGTATATAGCACCCATGACTCCAAATTTGTTTGGAAATCTCATTACTTTTGTGATAAAGTATAAACGATGCAACATGGCATTCTAGGCTCCCAAAGCAACTCCAGCGCACTTCTGCTACCCACATCCTACAGTTCATCTCTCTGTATTGAACCCCACTCTGCACTACATCCCCAAGATGACCTGTCTCCATGAGTCCCACTGTCCTGTATGCTATGGCTGCTCCTCAGGCTTGGCTGTGCACCTTCCCCTCTGCTCTGTGAAGTCTCATTCATAATGCTGCCTCCTCTAGGAAACTTTCCCTGTTAGCCAAAGTCCCCAAAGTGAGCACCTTTTCTTCTGAGCCCCAGTAGAATCCTCACAGTTCACAATATATTAGTGAACACAGTCTTTTGCTCATGGAGGTGTTCAGTCTCCCCCAAGAAATCAAAATTCGGGTCAGGTGCACATTGTCCTAACCTCCCTCCAGCAACACACACTTAGCAAACACTCATTTAATATGCTTCAGTAAAAGTAAAAGAATGAATTGATGGTTTGGTGGCTATAACTTCAAATGAAAGACTGATGGAAACTTCCTGGTAAATGTCTCAAATATTGAAGAAAAAACAAAAGATTTTCACTGGTATAAAACACTCAACGTGGGCTTTGCAGATGCTGCTGTCCTCCCCCTTGGTCACTCACTGCCAACTATGGTCAAGCCCGCCATGTTCTTCCACATCACTGCTGACGATGAGCCTTGGCCCACATCTGCTTGGAGCTGTATACAGGCAAAGTTCCAAAGACATCAGGAAAATTTTGCACTCAGCATTGGAGAGAAAGGATTTGGTTATAAAGGTTCCTACTTTCACAGAATTATTCCAGGATTTATGAGCCAGTGTGGTGACTTCATGTATCATAATGGCACTGGTAGTGCATCTGCCTGTGGGGAGAAATTCAATAACAAGAACTTAATCCTGAAGCACACAGGTCTGGGTGTTTGTCCATGGCAAACTCTGGACCAAACACAAACAGTTCCCGGTGTTTCATTTGCCCTGCCAAGACCGAGGGGCTGGATGGTAAGCACACGGTCTTCACGAAGGTGAAAGAGGACAGGAACACCAGGGAGGTCATGGAGCCCTTCGGGTCCAGGAACGGCAAAACCAGCAAAAAGTTCACCACTACCAACTGGGGACAATTCCAACTATCATGTGTGACTTGTGTGTGTCACCACCACCAGATCATTCCTCTAGCTTGGGGGAGCACCCTGTGCCCTACCTGCTTAGAACACCCCATCATCTCTGCTCTTACTGCAGTTCTTAGAGTTCCATATTTTCCTTGCTCCCCTCCAAACATAGCTGGATTACAGAGTCAAGTTTATGATTATGAATAAAAACTCAATAATGAATAAATAAATTAAATAAATACACTCCATGTAGATGATGCCAGGTTGTAATGGTGATTACATCGAAGGTCCCCAATGCAACACACACACACACACACACACACACACACACACTCTTTCCCTTTCTCCTCCTCTATTTTTTTTTTAGTACTGGATATTAAACCCAATGTCTTCACTCAGACCTGAATCCTTAGCCTTTTCTTATTTTTTAGAGATAGGATCTTGTTAACCTGCACAATTGCCCAGGCTAGACTCCTACATGAACTCTTCCTGCCTCAGCCTCCTAGACTGCAAGGATAATGGTCAGTGACACCATGCCTGGATCATCTTTTGTAATTAAAAACTACTAAGAACGTATGCTAAGTAAGCACTCTAACACCAAGCTCTAACTCCAGCCTGAGAAGTACTATTGGTTTGACTTTTTAGTGCTGTGAATCAAACCCAGGGTTACTTAACACTGAACTACATCCCCATTTTTAAGTAAGGTCTCTCTAAATTGTCCTAGAAGGACTTAATCTTGCAAACCTGCTGCTTCAACCTCCCTCAGTACTGAGATTACAAGCATGCACCACCACATCCAGCTCCAAGAAGTGACTTTATAGAAAAAAGTCTGTCATTTACTACTATGGATTTAGTGTTTGCTGGATACAAGGTGCTGTTCTAAGCCTTTGAGCTTAACCATAGCTTTAAAAAGTAACTCTTCCCTCTACCCCCATAGAACCAATATTCTAGTGGGGAGGAGAACAGAAAATACTAAAATAGACATGATGAGTACTACTTAAAAAAACTAACCAGGGTCAAAGGGCAAGATGTGGAGAGACTGCTCCCTGAGTGAAAACAGGACTTCATGTTCATGAAATTTGTCCCCATAAAGTTCTCAAGGTCCTTTCAATACAGAGCGGCTGTACAAAGTCCAAAAGAGATGTGAAGTTAAAGAAGAATCAGCCAGGCGTGGTAATTCCAGCACTCAGAAGGTCAAGGCAGGATGGTCACTGTGAGTTAGAGACCAGCCTGTGCTACATAATAAGTTAAAGGCTAGCTTAACTACATAGCAAGACTCTGTCTCAAAAAACCCAGAAGGAGAGAGAGAGAGAGAGAGAGAGAGAGAGAGAGAGAGAGAGAGAGAGAGAGAGAGAACCTAAAGAGAAATATATTTTATTATTTCATCATCGTGCCTGGCAGAGGAGGCATTCAATAAATGTTGGTTGGCTGAATGACTGCTGAATAATCTACACAATAACAGAGTCATCAGCTACATGATAAATTCTCTCTTCTAAATTTTTGTGGGGTTGTTTGTTTTCCATAGCAGAGACTGAACTGAGCTATATCCCCAGACCCTTTTTTATTTTATTTTGAGACAGGGTCCCATTATGTGACTAAATTGCCTGGGCTGGGCTCAAACTTGAGATCCTACTGCTTCAGTCTCCCAGAGTACCAGGATTACAGACATGGACCACCACTCTTCCAGTTTGAATAGTACTAGTTCACGTTTGATTCTGAAGTGCCCACTTCTAGTTGACCTCTGACCCTTGGCTCAGGTTGCCTGAACATCCCTACCCTGAAGAGAAACAAAGTCCCATCGCTCGTCTCTGTCATATTCTCAATACCTTCTAGAGTAAATAGCATCCACCAACTACCCAGAATGTCTCAGGCTCCAAACTCCAGCTCCTCTACCCAAACATGTCCCCTCAGTTTCAAATGCCAATAGGCTGCAAGTCAACAGAAGGACAAGCGCTTGGTAGGAATGAATTTGCTATGAGGTATTTTAGGTCCCAGGATCCTGACTCTCCTTCCTTCCCTGTCCACTGTGTCTGTCTGCAATCCGCTGTGTGGGAGGCCTCCCTTTGCATGCCGCCAGGTATAGATTGCTGAAAGGTGACTCTTTTTTTTTTTATTTTTTTAACATTTTATTTTATTGTTGTTACTTTTTGTGGCCGGCTCAGCCCACCTGGGGGAGGGGCTGGTGCAGCATGTGGCCCCGGCGATTGAACCGCGGTCCTTGTCTGAGCTTGCCTAAACAGACGCTTTAGACCACTGAGCTATCCCACCGGCCCCTGAAAGGTGACTCTGAGAAGTAAGAAAAAGACAATTTGAGGCCCTGATTGCTGGTACCAGAAAGAAAAGACCTCTAGCCCTCCTCCAAGGGTAACATAGAGTTTCTACCCAGGCTTTCCCCTCTACTGATGGAACCTGATAATCCTGCCATGTAGATGCCCACAATTCCCCTGGAGCCGTTCCTAATTTCTTCTCCGGCAGCCTACCTGACTTGCAGAGCTCCTCCAGACTAGGAGCCCTGTGCTCTTCCTGCCTTCAGAGCCTCCGTTCTCTCCAGCTTCTGTCTTCGCTGTCAGCCCTGGATTCCCACCCAGTCCTTGACAGTCACTACCCACACCCCACAGTGGCAGCTGGCTTCCCAGGAAAAGATGGCATGGCACTATTGCGAATTTGGTGAACACCTGGCAACCCCAATGGTTGTTGACATCACACCTACATAAACAGTATGACTATGCCTGGAGAAAAATGATATCTGTTCACATTCCTTTACACAGACAACACAGCTCTGGTTGTACCTGTTCCCTAACCACATTGATGAAGTCTGAAAAGAAATAGTGTTTCTCACAGCCTAAGCTGATTGTATCAGGAAATTTCAGCTAAATTCCCATTAGGGGAAAGCCAATGAGTCAAACTTACTGAGACCAAAAGATCCTGTATTAAAACACTCAGCAAATATTTATGAGTACATAGCACTGTTCTTAGCTCCAGGGATAAAGTAATTAACAAAAGAAGCCAAATCTCTCTCTCTCTCTCTCTCTCTCTCTCTCTCTCTCTCTCTCTCTCATGGGGTCTTGCTATAGTTCAGTCTGGCCTCGAACTCACTATGCAGCCCAGACTGGCCTCAAACTAGCAGTGATCCTCCTGCTTCAGCCTCCCACGTGCTGGGATTACTGGCATGCATTACCATACCCAGCTCTTCCTGGAGGTTTTCTAACAACAAAAGGAAAGAAAGGAGACGATAGTAGATGCAGAAACTTGAACATATTATACAGAAATAAATACTAATGAGAAAAAAATAAGACTTTTTAATATTTTGCACTTAAGGTGTTAGCAGCTCCAACTTACACAGCTCTAGCGACCCAAAGTGGCATGTCGCAAGTACTTAATAAAAAACTTTTAATGAATGTTTTTAAGTTACAGGTCATTTTCACCATTCTCTTCTGCTGCTTTCTTGCTCTTTTTTCACTCTTTCAGCAAATTACTTCTATAATTTAGAACTCAAAGAAAGAATTTCCTATTTAAAAATGCACAAGAAGTAACTGACAAAATATAGATGAGTCACAAACGACTGCATTATATTCCACCTTGATCCTAATCAAATACATTCAAAGCAGAAGAGCAAAGAGGTGATGCTGTCATTCACAGGAAGCATGAGATTTTAAAACATGAGACTACAAAACACAGACAAGAGCTTGGTACCCCACATAGGTGCCGAGGGGCAGTGTTACTGGTCAATAGTATAGCAGTGTGCCACAGTTTGGATACAGAATCTCTCCCAAAGGCTCATATGTGAAAGCTTGATACTAGTGCTATTAGACAGCGGCAGAACCTTTAAATTACAAAACTTTATGGTCTTTATGGTTTGTAAAGAGAGAGAGAGAGACTTTATGGTCTCTGCCATAAAGTGAACAGTTTGCTATAGCATGTACTCTTGCCTAACATGATGTACTGCCCCACAAGTAGACACCTAAAAACAGTGGATCTACCCTACTGGGGACTAAACCATCCAAAGGGATGAGCTGACATAAACCATTTCTTTTTAGGAGTTCACTATCTCAGGTATCTGTTATAGTAACAGAATGCTAACACAGTATCAAAAACTCAGCCCCCGGGATCAGCACTCCACTGAGAGGAACTAAAGCAAAGCACAATGGATATGTGAAAGCATTTACATAATGGGATGCTTATCAAAGCACATTTAGTAAAAAATTGGAAATAACCAAGACTAAAATATAAGCAAGGTGGAATCATGTGATAGTAAATGCAAACTCAAAGCCAGCCTGAACTTAGTAAGACTCAGTCTCAAAAAATAAATAAATAAATACATACATACATACATACATACATACATACATACATAATTAGGGCTAGGGAGATAGCTCAGTAGAATAAGCACTTGCCTGGCAAGAGCAAGGTCCTGAGTTCAACCCCCAATACCAAATAAAATTAAAAATTAAAATCCAGCCATTAAGTCAAGTGGTTCCAACAGAGATAAAAGACCTAGGTTCTTGTGTCAATGAAGTTTTAATGGGAAGGCTGTGGCTTCTGATTCTGTGGCTTGGGTCACAGGAACCCATTCCTTTGGTGATGACCTTAATTTGCCCAACCTGGTAGCATTTACAGATATGAAATTTCTACCTGACAATCTTTTAAGGTTTGAATTTTTGAACACCTATTAACTGACAACATAATGATATTGGGGGTAGACTGACCTAGAATGTCGACTAGAGTTGATCCAAGGTGTAAAGATTGATTTGCTCTGTGTCATTTGTCTAGTAACAAGGGGGAAGAACACCCTGACTGTTCGTAAATAAAATGTAATAAGACAAAATGACAATCTAGGAGTTCCCAGAAGTAATTTCACACTAACTTTAGTCAATTCCTGTATGATAAAACAGAAGTCTTAATGTCTACTCTGAAAATTACAAGAAGGCCTCATGGCCCTTACCTAGAAAACATTTTCTGCTCAAAATTAGGAGACTAAGCTTTATTCTTGAGTGTTTGTAGCCACGGAGGCCAATTTCACTTCATAAATGCTGAATTATAGAAATGAGACAGCCTAGGTTACGTGCTGATCATAGCAGAATGTCCCTTCTATAAAAAGAAAGTAAGTGTCCCTCCGGAGCAGAGCAGGCCAGGCACCGGACAGACCAGAGCTCAGCACTGGGTGCAGGATTAGGAAGGAGTGGAGGAGCACTTTCTCTGGGCATTTTGCTGTCTTCACAGTTCCCTAAACATCAGGTATTAACAGGATGGTTATTAAAGCCCTGATAGCAAGATAGAAGAAGTAGTGTGAGAGCCAGAGGCCCAGACATATTGCAAAGGTGATCAAAGGGTGGCAAGATCCACCCTCCACCTCCAGCTGAAGAGGCAGGTTGCACCCCTGCTTGGGGCTCCCCACCCCCTTGTGACAAGGCAGGTAGGCCTATCAGGCAGGCAACTCCCTATCCCTGCTCAGGAGCTCAGCTGTTCATTCATCTTGCTCAGATCAGACCCATCACTGGAGATTTTGCCCAACTTACTGCCCACCTCTGGGCTTCAGTTTCTTCATCTATGAAACGAGCAGGTTGAACCAGAGGCAGCCGTTGACAGCGCCCGTGAGTCAGAGCCCATCCTGTCATCAAGCCAAGAGTCCTCCTGCTGGTGCAGAGCCCTACCTCCCCTTGGCCAGTCTACCAAGCATGACAGGAGGCTGAGCCCCTCCTCGGTGGGGGAGGTCGGGTGACCCAGGGCAGTCTTACTTGCGCCAGTGTTTTCCTTGCCTGCGCTCCCCTGCAGAGCTGCTGACCTTGCAGAATGCACCACTTCAAGCATAACTAATGTCTGGGGCCCTCATTTCCTGTGGCTGCCCTAAAACCTTACCATGAACTTAGTGGCCTGAAACAGCACATTTAGTTTCTTAATATTCTGGAGGTTAGAAACCCAAGTTTTAGCCTTATAGAGCTAAAACCAAGAGGCGGGCAAGGTTGGCTTCTTCTGAAGGGTCCAGGGAAGAAACTTGCCACCACATCACGCTCACTCATATAATCTCACTCACAGCAAACCTTTTAGAGTTTTCAATGGTAGCAGCCAGCCAGTTGCGGCCCACAAGCCACAGGCTTGCTACCACTGATACAGGACAAGTATGTCATCACAAAAGCCTACCTCCAAAGCCCATTTAGCCATATAAAATAACATGAATCCTGGGGATCAGGGCATACAGACACCTTTGGGTGTGGGGGGCTATTCAGCCTTGTGTTCTGATTCTACTGCCTGTACCATACTTGCCATCTGCAAATCACTTCTAAATTTTTCTTCGAACCGACTCACCTTTCTGAAGATCAACTTAAGCCCTGCATCCTCCTCATCCTTAACAACCACATATGAGATCATACTCTGCACAGTTGGTTGTATTTCTCTGAAATTCCCTAAAATAAATATTAACCATTGAGATTTCCAATATTCATCTCTACACCAGCCAAATCACTTGCATGTCCCAGGAGTATGCAGACCATACTTGGGAAAGCAAAAGCAAAAGCAGAAGAAGCAGAAACAGAAGAAGAAGGAGGAGGAGGAGGAGGAAGAGGAAGAGAAAAGGAGGAGGAGGAGGAGGAGGAGGAGGAGGAGGAGGAAGAAGAGGAGGAAGAATCCACCATCCTGATTATACAGAAAAGTGTAATTTATACAAGAAAGCACACAAGTAAATCTTCAGCTACACTCCAGCTTCTTCTTCCTGTCTCCAAGCTTGTTAATCGCACCTTAAAAGTGTGTCATCTTGTTCTTAATAGCATCCCTAATATTGATGATTCATATCATCTTATGTTCTATTACACTCACAAATACCCAGAGCGTCATTTCATATTTGGAGAGTGAGGTTTACCATTGCTTCCCCATCAACCACCTGTGTGTATCTGACTTAGATATGCTCTGCAGTACATAGCTTACTTTTCTGGCCCACAACTGGACAGCAGCCAAGCCCTAGGGAAGAACAAGCTCAAAAGAGAGGTCAGCGGTGAGTGCTGACTTTGTACTATGCCCCCTGGCATTTGTCCCAGCTGCAGACTGAACTCTGAAACCACTGTAAGAAGACAGAGTTCTTTCTATATATAGTACAAGATGACATAATTATCCTCTTCTTACATAACTCTCAGCATGCAGCAAAAATAGCTATCATTTATTGGATACTTAGTACAGGATAGGTCTGTGATACGTGCTTTACAAACACCCATTCACAACCAGTAGCTCCTAAAGTTCCCACTTTATAAGTGAAAAACACGGTCTCAGAGAGGCAAAACACCCTGTCCTGCTCACACACCTAGGGAAAGAGTCAGCATCCAGAAACCTCAAAAGAAGGGAGGAATTAGAAATCTGCGAAATGCGAAAGCTAAGACACTGAGCAACCTGCCTAGGAGCACAAAATTAGTGCCAGAGTCAGGGACAAAATCAGATCGTGAATTCCCAGAGTAGTCTCTTTCCTCAGATTTTCTCCCTGTGAAGCTGTTATTTCTAGGGTTGTTTCCCTAGCTGCCTGCCAACCTGCTACTTTTTTCTCATCAGTCCTCATAGCATCTCTCTCTGTGCCTTTGGCCCTTACCACTCTTGCTCTAAAGGGGAGCTGGGAGAGCTGGGACAGAAAGAGAGGCCCAGAGTAGGCTTTCTCCTTCCCTAACTGTGATGCAGAAAACACATAGGGCTGGTGAGATAGCTCAGCGGTCTAGAGCGCCTGCTTAGGCAGGCTTAGGCAACCTCAGGGACTGCGGTTCGATCCCTGGCACCACATGCTGTGCCAGCCCCACTCAGGCTGAGCCAGCCATAACATAAATAAAGTTAAAAAAAAAAAAAACACACACACACACGCACACATAAGAAGTTGTAGGAAATCTCCATGAGTGTATGTTCATTAATTTGAGATAAGTAATGACTTAGCCAGAAAAGGATGAAAAAAAGCAAGGAACAGAGACTGTGAGGCAGGTACTTGGTGAAAACAAGATTACATGGGGTCATGATTAAAAGAGAAACTTGTTCATAAGAATTTTAACCTAGTAAGAAAGGAAATGTGTGTCATTGGGCAACTGGCTAAATCAATAACCTATGTGTGCTGCAGAATACTATGCAGTCACTAAAGATGAGGCCACAGGACCAGGCACAGTAATAGAACAAACCATGATTTGGTAGGTTGAAAGCAAGAACACAAAAGAAAATGGCTCCATGCTATCTTTACACACACACACACACACACACACACACACACACGACCAGAAGGATCTATTTATATAAATGATGACTATTTCTAGACGTTATGCTTTCTCTTTTGTGTTTAATCCATATGTTCCCAATAATCCAACACAGGGGCTGGGGAGATAGCTCAGTAGAGTAAGCGCTTGCCTGGAAAGTGTAAGGGCCTAAGTTCAATCCCCAGTGCTGCAAAAATAAAATAAAATAAAATTTTTAAAAAATGTTCTATATGGTTTGATTTCTCAATAATCCAACATATAAAAATCACCAAAAACTTTAGGTGCAGTCACTAAGAAATGTTATTTTCTGATATCTATGCTGTGAGTCTGAATGTACAAGAAAATAAAGGACTAACATAATATCTTTAAAGCACGGCTGCAATTCCAGCACTCAGGAGGCTGAGGCAGTAGGAGCCCCTTGAGTTTGTGGCAAGCCTGGGCTATTCAGTGAGTTCAAGGCTAGTCTGAACTACACAGTAAGATTCTGTCTCAAAAAACACAAATAAATACTTTAATTAATTAATTAATTGAAACCAGAGCTGGCTGTGCATTAATAATTTAACAATTCTCCTACCCCAGCAGAAAAATGAGCACTAGATATATATAGGCGATTCATAGCAGAAATATAAATATCCAGTAAAGATCTAATAAGGTTCTCTACCATGTCATTAGTAATTTTTAAAATGTAATAAAAATATAATTGATAATTATTAAACTACAAAAATAGGAGATAGAGGCTAGGGGTGTAGCTCAAAGGGGACAGTACATGCTTAACACACGTAAGGCCCTGGGGCTCAACCCTCAGCACCAAAGTACACAATTTTTAACTTCAAAAATAAAAATGTGAATTAAAGTGATAAAGACAGATCGCTCTTCACTCATCACGTGAGCAAAATTAAGACACACAATAATGTCAGGGTGGATAAAAATGTAAAGGAGGCTGTTCCTTCTTAAAGCTCTAGTGGGACTGAAAAATGCTATCGCTGTCTCTCAGCTGCTGTGAGGGGTGAAATCCGTGTGACTTCACCCTCTTCTGCAGTCTCACAGAAAGACAAAATGAGAGTCATCTGGGGGCTGGGGAGATAGCTCAGGGGTACAAGTGCCTGCCTGGCAATGCAAGGTCCTGAGCTGAATCCCAGGTCCTGAGCTCAATCCCCCATTCCATAAAAAAAAAAAAAGTCATTTGAAACTCACAGAGCATAACAATGGTTTTTTCTCATTAAGGCACAGGAACATAGGTCTGTCAGATTCACATTTATTCTTTAGAATGTTTCTATTCATTAATTATTAAATTCAATTTTATGAGTTTCAGAATATTAAACGATGAGTACTTAACAGGAAAAAAGTCACAGAAATAAAGTATTGAATTTTTAATACTTATTGGGTATTTTTTTTTTAAAGCATCAAAGTTTTCTTTTTCTTTTTTTTCCTGTATTTAGTCCAGGGTCTCACTACACAGATTGGACTGTTTTCAGCCTCCCAAGCTCTGGGATTACAGGTGCAGGCCACCACACCCTGTCTCCGTCGCTGTCCCAGCGAGCCTTGGCGGTGGGGCTGCCACTGCACAACCGGGATTGAACCCTCGGTCCCTGTGTCCACCTCAGCAGAAAATTTTTAACATTCACTTTATTTTTTTAGTGTACAAAAGTCTGAAAAAGAACAACACAAATAAATTCTTATATGTACACCAATGAAAATACCAACAGCACTCTAAAATGAAAATAAGCTTTGCTTTGGTTGTCACACCCAAGACAGCCTTCACACGTGATGACTGCGTGTCCCGTGCTCTCACTGACAGCACGTGTGCTTAGCTCTCCTTTCCTACATGGAGGCCTTGTCACCACCTCTCTTCTCCCCCTGTTTTCTAGGGAGCTTCCTACTATACTGGAGAATATACGCTTAGCAGGGACATGAGGACCCATGCAAGAAAATATCAGATCACTAGGGAGTACCTGGAACAGACATCAACATTTCCACATTAGCTGTGCACTTGGTCTCAAAACCTAAACAATAACATCAGAAATAAAAATCTACGTGAACCACAATGTGAACGCAAAAGAATCTAGAAAGAAATGGAGCTTTGCTTCAACCGTCACACACAAGGCAGCCCTCACACAGGATACCTGTACATTCCATACACAAGTATCACATTGGTAGCCCATGTGTTCTGTTTTCCTGTCCTCTCTGGTTGGCACAGTTGATAGACTTTTTTGTTTTCCTGTTGTCATAGTGGGTCTTTGTGACATTGCATCTACCTGTTTACCTATCAGCTCACCAGTGTACACCACAATGTTTTTTTTTTTGGTTTTTTTTTTTTTTTTTTTTTTTTTTTTTTTTTTTTTTTTTTTTTTTTTTTTTTTTTTTTTTTTTTTTTTTTTTTTTTT
>PVKN010028225.1:0-13303 GCA_004027915.1 Capromys pilorides
AATGAACTAAGATTTTCGATGGAAACAATTTAAATAAAGAATTACCTCTCCTAGATTATTTATATAACATAACATGAAAATGAAGACAAAAGGTAACAAAAATAGATAGAATAAGGATTTTGCACTCTGTGGTTACCTGACCCTTGTCTTCAGGGGATTAACTATAATCCAACCCTGCCAAGAAGAAATAAGAGCACATAGACTCTTTAGGATTAAGCCTAACACTTGGTTTCAAAGAATTCAATAAATTGAAGATTGTGACATCATGGTCAATAATTATGAGATGTCCTAGAAGGGGATATTGTGCTTAATTTTATCCAAGAGACCAAGAGAGAATCAAGATGCAGTATATAATGTACCAATGCTCCATGATGAATGGATTTATTATGTGTTACAAACATACATTAATAAAAACAGTAAAAGCTATGAAAACAACAACACTGGGGCTTTTTGAGATACATCATAACACATATAAAGAAATAGTTTATGGTCATTTAATAGTTCCCAGTTCAATCCCTAAGAAGACACACTAATCACTCTAAAGCCATTTAATCCTACAAATATGAAAAGAGAAAAAGAAAAAACATGCTTCAATATTCTCCAATTCATTTTCTGAATCTAGTGGTTAAAAATTGATCCCCCAAAGCTGAATTATCTAACAAAAACAAAACTTACACCCAAAATCACTTTTTTTAATTTTTTATTATTTATTTATTTGCTTATTTATTTGGCATAGGGTTTTGCTGAGCAGCTCAGAGTCTAGTGATCCTTCTGTCTCAGCCTCCCCAGCTCTGGAATTATAGGCATGTGCTACCATGCTCCATTTTGGTTGCTGGCATGGTAGTCCCGGGGCAGGACCAGCACAGGTTCCTGTGTTGGCCAGGCAGGCACTTAGATTGCCGAACTATCTCCCCAGGCCCAATATTGTTCTTGAATTTAATTGTGCCTAAATGAAATACGAACTGGTGGCAACCCATCTAGTCAACTATGAAAGGTGTTTTTCAAATGTCGGTGAGCAGACCAAGAGACATATTTTCAAAATGTGAATATTTCACTTAAAAGATTTTACCAAAATGTAATTAGCTTACCAAATGAATTAACCCACCAAAATTATTTTTGTCAGTAATCTGCCATGGGATCCTCATGAAGAGAAACATAAAGGATCAGATTGATACTTTGTTACTTTATCATTAAAATTTTTCAGTCTTGGCTGCCGTACATATTGGACTGGTGACCTGAGTCTAAGGTTCACAATGCAACCTCTGACCAAAGACAGCTATCATGCCTAAAAGGATAATCAGGGACTAAGAGGAAAACAGATGTCATCCACTCTGCACTTGCTGTTGATATTAATAGAGAGAGAATACTGCCAAATTGGAGGAATTATTCAAAGTCTTAACTAATAATGACAGCTAAAATGCACTGAGAACTTATTATATGTTGGGCTATAGATTAATCCCGTGATTGCTATTGCTATCTTTTAATCTGTTAGTGTAGATCTGTCTATCTGTAAATTTTGATCAAACCATGTCATTTGCTGCCCCCAGGAGAAGTTTGTACAAAAATGTGTGACAAGAGTATTCAAGAGAGCTGGCGAGATAGCTCAGCGGACTAGGTGCCTGCTTAGGCAAGCACAGGGACCAGGTTTTAACCCTTAACACCAAATGCCACACTGGCCCCAACTCCCAGGGAGCTCTGAGCCAGCCAGAGAGTAGCAAGACCCTCTACCAAATACATTTTTTTAAAAATAAGGAGAAGAATATTCAACAGAGTGTTGTAGAAAAATTATTGGAAACAATCTAAATTTCTCTCAAAGGAAAATTCTACCCTGGGACAGAAAAGCACCTAGCTATTTACAATGACGTTACAGAGAAAGGGTCTCAGCTCCAGTGCTACTAATGTTGGGACTACGTCAGTCTTTATTATGGGGACTTTTCTTGCACTGTAGGCTATTTATCAATATCCATAGCTTCTATGTAAATGGACACCAGTAACAAAAACATTTTGGGCATTGCCAAATGTCCCCCAAGTAGGAAAATTATCCCTGACTGAGAAATACTTTTACAGAATATTTATTGATAGGAGAAAATTCCCACAATAAACTAAAAGAGGGAAGGAAGAAGCTGCAAAAGCATTTTGATAGTAGGGGCTGGGGAGATAGCTCCATGGCCCAAGTGTCTGCCTGGTGAGTGCAAGGTCATGAATTCGAACCTGGTCTCACAAAAAAAAAGAAAGAAAGAAAGAAAAAGCATTTTGACAGGTATGTCCAGTCCCCTTCTCACACCACCCCATCCCACATGTACCC
The DNA here is from genome assembly GCA_004027915.1 of Capromys pilorides. Classification (NCBI taxonomy): domain Eukaryota; kingdom Metazoa; phylum Chordata; class Mammalia; order Rodentia; family Capromyidae; genus Capromys; species Capromys pilorides. The sequence continues at coordinate 2,306 of PVKN010028225.1, forward strand.
CATATTCTTTTTTGAAAATGACTAGACTATTCATCAATACATTATCAATATACATTATGCCTCATGGTTAGATTGTAGGTTTGCTTTTGAATTTTTGCCCTATTGTCCAAGTTTTCTGGGTTAAATTTGAATTCCTTTCATTATTGGGATCAAAATGAGTAGCCCATATAAGCCACAGGCAAAGGCCTCCAGCACAAATATAACAATGTCTGCTTCCTAAGCTGAATCACTGAGGACTGTGACATAACTACTGAACTTTCTTTTCAAAGGGGGCTTCTCTCCCCCATCACACTGAGTCCCCAGCCACAAGGGACAAGGCAGAGCAGAAACATAAAGAAAGAGCTCTTTGCCAACCAAGTCCACCTCATCAAGCCAGGCCATTGGTCTAGCTGCTTGGGATTATTCGAAAACTTTGGAAGCCAAATGAAATAACTCCAATTAATTTGACACAAGTGGGGCTGTACTTAACAAATTTACTCAAACGGGATGTTTGTGTGTGAAGCATGTGGAGAGAAAATAAGAAGCGGCCACTTAGGAAGCACTTGGTTCTGAACAACACAGGCACCCTTCCATCCCCCAACTTGTTCCATGCATCTTTCTGCCTTCTCTCTTGTATACACACACACATTTCCAGAGAAATCTTCAGTCACCAGTAAGGCTTTTTGAGGAAGGTGCCCTGAGTGAGGAAGGGCTCCATGATAACTTGGAAAAGACCCAGGGCACTCCCCCAATAAGTCCAGTGGCTTCATTCTATGGATCGCCCTTTCTGTGGCACTTCGATGAGATGTTCCCAGATCCAGGGTGAAGAAGAAGCAGTGCTCGTGAAGTGAAGCAGTGTGACAGAGCCAAGCTCTGCTCAGTTTCCAGTCAACCTGGCTTGGCCCCAGCACAGACCCAGAGCTGGCTGGAAATAAGTCCTTCAGAACTGATTCCCTGGAATAAACCACTGTATTCTGCAATTGATTGTATTCAAATGTAAATCTCCAGAAATACTCTCCAGATATAAAATATTTATTCAAAGCTACCCATGCATCTAGGGAGGGCAGCTATAAGCTGTAGTGATACTTTCTTCTGAGTTAACCTTCAAAATCCAGAATTCTTCTGCAACATTATTCAACATTTTCCAGTGTTGTACTTCTTTATTTTTTAAGGAAAAACCTCCCATGGCTATTATTATTTTAAAAATATTTTACTTACCATAAAAATGTAGCAGTGCTTTGAGCCCATGAGGAAGACACATGTGTCTTGGACCCATTTCTTTTTGAAGACGCACTAGAAGACTGTCCTAATTAGCATACACACTTGGACTTGATGACCCCGAAGGTTCTCCATGTGACAGACTCCTCAAGGCCAGTTCCTTACAAGCACAAGGAGGATTACCACAGGAGCTTACAGGCATCTCACAACAAGGGTGGAGGATAATTATGTCTCTGAGCCCTCTGACCCTGGGAGGTTTCTCTGGAGGAAAGAGATGTCATTTGCGGTACTTGGATTTGGTTGGTGCTTTCTTGGGTAGAGGAAATGCTGAGAAGGACGCAAGAAGAAAGACTGAGCTGAGAGGAATCCGTGAAAAGAATGTATTTTTTCATACTGCTATGAAGAGGCCAAGTGAGTCTCAAGAGAGCCAGCTCATTAGCCTGCTCCTTCTTAAAGAATTCAGTGTGGAGAGGAACACAAAGATGCTCTCTCCATCTGCCAAGAGAGACAATCTTTTTTCTCTGCCAAGTTGAAAGAGTAGAATCAAACTCGTTAAGTATTTCTCGGTCTCACTTCCATCCCATTCTGATTTTTCTCTCTACCTTAAATAATGTGACTTCCTTTTTTTTTTTTTCTTGTTAACTATGGAATGCTGCTTGAATTTCACATAACTATTTTTTTCCATGTCGGGGATTGAACCCAGGGTCTTCAAACTAAGCTATATCCTAAGCCTTTATTATTTTTTGAGACAGGGACCCACTAAGCCACAAGTTGAAGATTCTGAGCTCAAACTTTCCATGCTCCTGCTTCACAGTGTTCCTGTTTCAGACTTCCAGATTGCAGGGATAACAGACAGGCACCATGACAAGTGTTTAATGTAACCTTCTTGACAGCTTCATGTAGACTAGGCAAAGAGTTTATAGGAAAGTGGTTGTCAGATTGAATGGGTTAAGAGATTTCCAGATGAGATTAGAATGTAGGGGTGGTGTACCCATAACAGACTAATCTGCAGATGTCCTTGATGTTAGGAGGGAGGGCCTGGCTGCAGGCAAGCCACTGCAGGCCTCTTTGGCACAGTGCATCCCATGGTGGTGCTCACCCCTACATGTTTCGCTTCCTAGGCAGGGCTTTGCTCCACTATACCTAAGCGGCTTCACTTCACTGTGCCCTTCTGTTATAAGGCTTCTGCCTCAGAGCCAGCCAACCTTGAACCAAATCTTCAGGAGCCACAAAAAACCTCTTCTTCTTTAAATTGAAAGTATCAGGCTTTTGGCCCCAGTGGTGAAAAACTCACAAATACATTTAGTTTTGTTCACTACAAGAAAATCAGAGTGACATTTTAAGAGAGAGGTAAGGGATGGGAAGCAGAGTCCAAGCCTAGGGTATAGTATGTGACTTTCAGGGTCCTGTGCTTGCTGTTAATTAGTTCTAAGCCTTATAATCCCTTCAGGTGACAATCTACTGGGTGCTGAGTGATTTCAACCACAGCACACAGAAAACAACAAAAGTCTATCCATGCACATATGTAGATACCCACACTCTAAAAATGTGAACAACCAAGAGAACAGTATCCTCATAGGTATCTGAAACACGCAAGTCATGAGCTGACTGATCATGTCCTGAAGGACAGGCATGGTCAGGGGTTCTGAAAGGCCATTACTATTTTCTCTCCTCATCTTCAGCTGGTATCTTCAGGGATGTTTGCCACTCTGAAAAGATTCAGCCTGTAATCTCAGCACTTGGGGAGACTGAGCCAGGGGAATTGCAAGTTTGAGCCAAACCTCGACAATTTAGCAAATTAGCGAGGCTCTGTCTCAAGATACGAAAAAAAAGGAAATGAAAAAGGACTGGGCATGTAGCGCATTTTGAAGGCTTTAAGTTCAGTCCCTCATACTGAAAAAGAAAAGTGGAAGGGACCAACACTTTCCAACTGTTTATAAAGCAAAAAGAACAAGAGACTCATTCACAGAATAAAATCATTGAGCTTGAAGAGTATTTAGCAGTGTGTAATTCTTACAATACTCAAGTTTCCACTGAATCAGTACTTTTCCCATAGCCTCACAAATAATGACATGGAAACCAGTTCCTTATAAGCCATGATATCCCCGAAACCAGTCACTTGTGTCATCAAATATTGACTTCTACAGCATTTCTATCTAGTATGAAAACAACAGTCTTTGAATACAGCATGCCCCTACCCACTCTCCCACAGAATCAACGTTAAATCTTAATCATCTTTGTTTTCTAACAGCCATCTTTTTTTCTTATTTCTCTCTGGATTTTTCAGAATAAAAACAATTTTTAATTCTGCCATTTAGAGAACTTAAAGTCATTGCTGTTATTTTAAGACTGTGGAAACCTCACACTGGGCACACCATCCTGGGTCTCACACTCAGAAACCGACCCCCCTAGTGACAGGAGCGATGGCCAGCTTTGCCCTTCAGTGATGCCCACATGGAAGTCAGCCTTGACAGTGGGACACTGGCCACGTGCCTTTCAGCAACAAGCAGTCAGTCAAGGTCAGGGGAGCTAGCTCAGTGGAATAAGTGCTTGCCTGGCATGCGCAAGGTCCTGAGTTCGATCCCTGATACCGAAAACAAAACAAAAAAAGTCAATCAAATTGAAAGTACGGGGAAAGCCAGCATTCTAGTTAACTTATTTTCTAAGTTGAATAGTTTTAACTACATTGGCTTGCTTCTCTGTAAATTAAAAAAAATTGATTTTTCAAGAATTAAATAAAATGTGTATAATCCCCTCAGTGAAGAATCTGAAATTTACTAGGTTCTCAGCATATGTGGGGTGGGTCACCTTATCTGAGGTATTCTGTTTGTTGTTTAATTTCTTTTCTCCCTTCTCTTTGGGGCTAAAGGCAGCTCCTTTTACAGACTCTCACTGTTATCCAAACAAGATTTGAGCTGTCTTCTATCTTGTCCTTTATGTGGTTTATTTTTTGTTATGGAACCATTTTAATGTCAGATGTTGCTAGGCAATTTTTTTCTGGCTTGATTAATTTAGTTCTAGTACAAACAAAAATATATCCAAATGGTTCGCTCTTCACTAGAGTTGCTTTCTTGCAGCAGAAGTATGTTCTGCTTTTGTATTAAAAGACTTACAATGTGGCCCCAGACCTTCACAGAGCTGTAGATTATCAATAACTTAGTAGTTTCAGAACCTCAGCACTCATCACTGGTATAAATTCATGGAGAATGAGTAACAGTAAGTGAAGAAGTATTGTAAAGAAAAAAGTCTAGATTAATTGGAGGGGAAGATGTAGCAATTTCAGAATATAAGCAGACAAAAAAAAGAGGTGTGATTTCCTTTTGGAATTCTTTCTGCATCTAAAAAGTATGCAAAAAATATATTTCCCAGTCTTCTGGAAAACATTGATAAATCACAGGTGAGCAGCACAAATTGATAGGTTACTGAAATTAACTACTTTGGGAAATAATCCCCTGATGTCCAAAACATCCATATCATTTTGGACTAACAGCAAAAGAAAGTATGGATGGTACTCTTTTACCAAAAGGACAAGAAAAATAAGAAATGTTGACGAAGAGCACTCCCTTAGGAGATCTTTTAATATTTAATTCTGAAGTGTTTTCCAATTTCCAGATCCCTGTTATCTGCTTTTATTTATACAGGCTGTGGAATTTTGCCAGGATCCCTGCTTTTAGTAGAAAAGGAACATTGTCCAAAATAATGGGATTCAGAACAATTTTCTTTTATCCAAGGCTAATTTCTGTCAGATTCCACCCAGTTTTCTAGTCACATTAAAATGTCAGAGGACTTAATGAATTGTCCTATGCTGTCAGGGCTACTCTATCAGCAATGTCCACCATACTGGACAGAAGGGCCACAGCACTGGAGAAGCACAGATTGTGTAAGAGAGGAATTCAACAGAAATGGCTGGCGGCCAAGTCCAGAGCTAAGTCATTTCTTCTGTTGAAACTGTGGACTGTGATCAATGGCTTGAAAGAAACAAGGCTGGTGAATATTACAGAAGAGGTTTTGAGATATTTTTTATTACACAAAAAGCTTTTGAATGAGGAAATAGGCCTTTAAATGGGATAGCCTTTCTCCAGTATTTTACTGGCTTCCAGTAAGTGGTCTTCACAAGTGAACAATGCTTCCCACTGAACAGTCGTAGTATTTCAACACACCCAAGGCAAACTGAAGAGGAAGGGTTGAATTATGATGAAAGCCTGAACTATTATGACCTTTCCCAAGACTGTAATTGAGGGATATGCCCCTGAAAAAAAATCACAGGGCCATTGATATATTTAGAAATGTGCCTATGACTTATTGTGTCCATAATTTTACAGTGAAAAGAGGGTAATGACCATGAAGATCCACTCTGAGCCCAAGGGGGTGGTTCATTCATGTAAAATCACCTTCCATTAAATGTGCCATGTCCTTGTGTTTGGAATTTTACAGGCTGAGCTCAGAGATTCATATGACAAGATCTATTTTCCATCATTGTTTCAACATTTATTCTGGTATTAATAAAGGTGGGAAACCTTAAAATTCTTTCACTCAAAAGCTTATACTGACGTCTGGATCCTGGTCAGGACACAAAAATTGGGGCAAGAATGCTACTGTTACTGTACCAACCAGAAAAGCCTGGACATTCTTCAAGTTTCAATTTTCACTGAACCTAGAGAACTAAGAAAATAAGATATCTAGCTAACTTCATGCTGAAGAAAAGGCAGGTATCTCAAAGGAAAGAGGAAACAGAAGCAAGGACTGAAAAATGAGATCAGAAGGAAGTCAGGGTTGCCACAGAAACTGGTGAGACAAATTCCATAAAGCTTTAATGAACATGTGAGGTCCAAGGACAGGCTGCCATGAGGACACAAGGCTCCTGGTGTTATGGTTTCGATAAATGTCCAGCAAAAGCCCGTGTGTCAAAGCTGTAGTCCCCAGCCCTGGGCATCACTGGGAGGTAGTGGAACCTTTCAGAAGTAAAGACTAGTGGAAGGTGTTGGGACACTGGGCCATGTGCTCAAAAGGGACATTGCGTCACTGGTCTCTCCCCCCATGTATCCAGCATGAGGTGAGCAGGCTTCCTCTGCCAAGCAGCTCCACTGGGCTGTGCTGGTACCATGCAGAGAAAGGAACACAATGAACCAATCATGACCTACAAGACTACCAGCTAAAATAAGGCGTTCCCCTTTGTAAGAGAATGATCTTAAGCACTATGTTCCAGTAATTCAAAGCTGATAGCTGGTAACTTTGAACACGGGGGTAATTTGTGCCCTCATGATTGTCTTCTTCATGAGAAGATCTTCCCATTCTTCTTCATGATAATAAGAACTAAATAACACGCAACAGCCATTTACCAGTGTGGAATTGGCAATAAGGAAGGTGAACTATCTCTAAAGTATGAATGCAACAAAAGTCCAACATGCAAATAAAGTCCAATAATGAAGCCAGAGCAGGAATATAAAGAAAATCCTAGCTGGATATGGAGGCATCTTCTAATAATCCCAGCACTATGGGAGACTGAGGTAGGAAGATTACAAGATCAAGCCAAGCCTAGGCAACCTAATGACTTAGCAAGACATTGTCTAGAAAAAATCACAAGTATCCTCTCTTTTGAAGATAGGGAGAGGCTAGAGATAGATAGCTCAGTGTGAAGGCTTTGGGTTCAACCTCCTGTGCCAAAAAAGAAAAACCTACAAATCAGACTCCACTCTGAACCCAAAGTGACGCTAGAGCAATTTGAAGCCAGCCATACAGTGCATGAGCCCACAACAAAAAATCTGAAGCCTTGGTGAAGTGACTAGAAGACCTAACTGGCTATAATCACCACCTAGCAAAAGATGGGCACACCCATTTCTAGGCATAAATAGTTTCTTATTCTTTCCAGTTCTATAGATGACATCCAGTGTTTAGTGAAAGTTGATGGGACATACCAGAAAAAAAAAAAAAGAACCATTTACAAGAGAAAAACTAATGAACAAAATCAAAAATGATCCATATGTATGGCATAACATAGTGAATTTAAAAGTCACTGTAATAAACATGTTAAAGGCTCTAGCCAAAAGAACAGTCAACATGCATAACTATACTGAATTTCAGGAGAGATAAAAAGGTCGAATGAAAATGCTAAAAACAAACAGAAAAAAAGCAAAACAGAGAATGCTCATAACTAAGTAGACACAGGGCTACTGGAGAAAATTGAGGATACTTGGGGGTGGACTGACAGAAATTATACAGACCAAACACCAAGAATAGATCAATCAAAACAAAAGTTAGCATCCCAGAATGCCTTGGTTTAAAGCATCCCCTCCAATATGAACCCAGGTCAAGAGGTGGGCCCTTGAAACAGTGATTAGCTCGTGATGGTACCTTCCACATAATGGGATTAGGCAGTTCATTAAAACATGATGTAAGAACTAGTGGGGAGCAGAGAGCAGATAGAAGTTTATAACATTAAATATCTGTATGAGAAAAGGCTTTAAACAAGTATCTAAACTTCTAGTAGGAACATTTTTAAAAGGGAAATTGAAATTAAATCAAGCTTCGTGGGAAAAATGATAAAGAGACTAAAAATTAATGAAATCGTAAAAAGAAATATAGTGGAGAGAATCAGTGAAGCCAACGTCTTGGTTTTTATGCATTTTCTGATTGATTGATTGATTGATTTGACACACAGTTTAGACCCTTAGTGATCTTTCTGTCTCAGCCTTCCTTCCCAGTACTGGGATTACAGACTGCACCACCAAGCCTGGTCTCAGCACTACCATGCCTAGTTTTGTGGCCAGCATGGCATGCAGTACTAGGGATCGAACTCAGGTCCTTGCATTTGCTGGGCAGGGACTTAGACAGCTGAGCTATCTTCTCAGCCCAACATCTGGGCTTTTAAAGGACAGAGAAAGAAAAAAGGAGAGCAGGAGAAAGGGAGAGGAGGACAGGGGAGAGAGTGAGAGAGAATATAATGATCACTTAAAACTCATTTAGAGGCCAGGGAGATAGCTCAGGGGCACAAGTGCCTGCCTGGCAAGTGTAAGGTCCTGAGTTTGATCCCTGGTTCTGCAAAAAAAATAAAAATAAAAATAAAAAAAACCTCACATAGAATAGACAATTTTCTTAAAAACCACTAAGTACCCAAGTTTGCACATGAAGAAATACATTACCTAAGTAACTATAAATTTCTTAAATAAATTGAATTTGTAGTTGAAACTTTCAAACAAGGAAAATACCAAGACCAGATGGATATGCTGGCAGATTGCATAAAAAAATCTTAAGAGATAATATGAAGGATACACAAGACCTTCCAAAAACTAGAGGAGGGAACAGTTTCCAACTCTTTTTATGAGCCCAGGATTGCTATGATACCAAAACCAGATGAAGAAATTATAATGAATGGAAAACTACAGAGCAATATTCTTTATCAACACACAGACAAAAATCTTCAATGAGCACCAGGCATAATGGTGCAGAGCCTGTAATCCCTGCACTCTGGGAGACTGGAGCAGTGGAATCTAAATTAAAGTCCTGCCTGAACAATATGGTGGGACCCTGTCTCAAAACAAAAGCTAGAAGGGACTGGAAATGGAGCTCAGTGTGGAAAGGGCTGAGTTCAATCTGCAGGATTGAGGTGAAAAAAAATCATCAGTGGAGCTTTGGCCATTGGATAGCTAGCTAGCTATCATGTGTTATCTATCTTCTATCAATCCATCTACCTTGCTGATAATACAGAATTGTATCAGTTAATTTTGTCCAGGTGACTGCAATAGAGACTCCTGGAGAGGGGACTGCAATAGAGGACACTGCTTCATCAGTGGGTTAGACCATTAATGAGTTTGTAGATGAATGGGCTCTCAGAAGGCAGGTCATGGTGCAGCACGTGAATGTGAGGGCTATGTGCGTATCTCATACTTTCTGGGTCTTTCCAATGCATTCTGCATTCTGACGCCATGGCCCTTCCTCCACCACAACCTTCCACCATATAAGAGCTACTTTGGAGCCAGACAACCATGGACTAATCGATGAGACTTGAAATTGTGAGCCAAAATATCCACTCTGCCTTTAAATTGCAGATGGGAGGCATTTTACCCCAGAAACAAGAAAGCTGATGATATCACATTTAAACTGGGAAAACGACATTGTTTTATCATTAGGAAATTAACCCATATAATTCACCCTATGAACAGACTTATGAAAATATCACATAATTATCTCAGTAGATGTGTTTAATAAAACTTCAGGTCCATTAATGCTGTAATAGCCAAGTTAAAAGCTAAAGGGAACTGTTTCAGTGCACCACAGTGCGTCATACCCCATGCAGGACTACATTTGTTCTTCAGATCATGAAAAGGGTGAGGATGTCTGTCTTCACATCTGTGGATAGGATCATACAAGAATTTGTAGCTAGTTTAGTAAAGAATAAAAAAGAGGAAAATAAAGAAATCAAATCAAATCAAATCAAAAAAATCAGAAAAATTAAATCAGAAAAATTAAAAACATATGTTTCTATTAGCAGTGAGCAGAGCAAATCAAAGATTTTTACAAAATTCTACTGGAGGAAATAAGTGACATTAGCAATGTCACATATAAGAGAATTTTTTTCTTTTATTCTTTCTTTTTTTTTTTGAGATAAAGTCTCACTATGCAGCTTAAGCTGGCCTGGAGCTCATTCTGTAGTCCCGGCTGGTCTCAAACTCTCAATGACCCTCCTGCGTGAGCCTTAAAAGTGCTGAGATTACAGGCATGTGCCACCTGGCCCAGCTCAAAGCAAATATTTTAAAGATAAATTTTATCTTGATTGATATGTTTATAGTTTTGTTACATTTTAATAGTAATAATGTTTAAGCTGTGTTTTTTGGTTTTTGGTTTTGAACTTTGTTTTTGTTTTTTGTTTTTTGTTTTTTGTTTTTTGTTTTTTTGTATTTTAGGGAAGAGTCTACAGGGTGTTCAGGGTCTCACTACTAGATTGGATTTGTAGTGATACGCCTGTTTACAGCCTCCCAACAGCTGGGATTACAGGTATACAGCACCATGCTCAGTCTCACTAGCCATCTCAGTGCACCCCAAGGGTAGGGCTGGCACAGCAGGCTCAATAAACTGTGTTTATACTATAACAAAAAGTATAAAATTCTTACATATAATTCAACAAAATATGACCAACATCTGTAAATTTTTTGAAAACTACAAAATTGGATGGAGGAACTAGAGGAAGACCTAAATATATGGAGAGATATACTATGCTTTTATAACTCAGTACTGGTAAGATACCAGTTCTTCCTAAATTAACCTGTACATGTAAATGCAATCTTTTTGTTGTTGTTGTTTTTAACATACTTAGTGTAGGGTCTCACTACGCAACTTGGACTGGTAGTGATCCTTCTGTTTTCAGCCTCCCCAGTACAGGGATTACAGGTGTGTGCCACCATGCCTGTACTCAGGCACTGGCTCAGCATGCCCAGGGCCAGGGCTGGTATGGCAATGTGGTGCCAGGATCAAACACCAGTCCCTGTGTTTGCCTAAGAAGATGCTTAGTTCCACCGAGCTGTCTGACTGGCTATGTAAATGTAATCTGAATGAACATCTGACAGTTTTGTTTTTTTTAAATCGGCTATTTTGTAAAATGTACATGGAAAAACAAAGATATCAGAATAGTCCTCCCAAATTTAAAAATGATAAAGATTAGAATGCTCAGATGGACTGATTTTAAGACCTTTCAGTAAGCAGTAATAATTAAAGAAGCATGGTGTCAACATAAAACGGATTTATAAGTCAGTAGAACAAAAGTATCCAGAATTTTACCAACACAAATATGGTCAACTTTTTACCAAA
>PVKN010028226.1:0-13305 GCA_004027915.1 Capromys pilorides
TGCGTTGTTTGGCGAAGTCCTGTATCGTTTGTAATTTTTTCTCTCCTTACTGTTTTGTATTATCTTTAGGCTATAAAAAATGTTTTGCAGTTCTGCTTTCTTAAGAAAAGGGCATTTTATATTAGAATGTGCTCAAAATCCAAAAAGAAGGAGACAGATACAAGCAGGAGGAAAGACACCGGTGACATGACAGACAGAGCCTGCAAAGAGGAGGAAGGCGAGGGGAGGGAGGGCTGGAGCCACAGCAGCCACGGCCGGGCCAGGAGCCACTTATTCCCTGGGGCCCTCTGGGGCGCTGCCCATCCCACACTGCTGCAGGCCTCACCTAGCAGAGAGAATACATTTCTGCTATTTTAAGCCACCTAGTTTGTGGTTATTATGGTTTATGTCTAGTTGTCCCCCCAAAACCTCATGCAATCATGGGGCGGGGACTTCTAGAGTTTGAGACTTGAGTCATGACCCACTGGGATTATGTGTTTTAGTACAGATGGGATTATGGGTCTGAGTCCTTCTGGGATTATGGGTGTGGTCTATGGCAGATAGGTTGAGGCAGAGAGCCTGAATGTAATATAAAGAGAAATAGAGAGACAGATGTGGGCTGTTGCTCTCTGCACTCTGGTTGGTCGGTTGCCTCTGTAACCAGTTTGTTGCTGTTTTGCCACCATGAACTGGATGCTCTCTGCCCTGTTCCACTCAGCCTTGGGCCAGCTGAATATGGACTGAGACCTCCAGCAACTGTGAGCTAAATAAACCTTTCCTTCCTTCATTTTGAGTGTCAGTATTTGTCCCAGCAACAAGGAAAAGGTAACTAAGACAGTGGTGACTTAATATGGCAGCCTCACGAAACTGGTGCAACTAGCTTCCCAGGATTAGTAGCGGCCAAAGCTTGGTGCGCAAGGGCTTGCTTGGCCTTGCGTGCTGCGCCCGCATCCCCACTTTCTCTCTGGTCGGTCTTTTATGTCAGGCAGCCCGATGGTGTGGCCCTCACGAGCTCCTTGTCGTCTGTCTGTCTGTCTGTCTGTCTGTCTGTCTGTCTGTCTGTCTGTCTGTCTGTCTATCTATCTATCTATCTATCTATCTATCTATCTATCTAATGTATTGAGTCCAGGGCCTACAAGGTCTCTCTACTAGATCAAACTCCTAGTGATCCACTTGTTTTCAGCCTCCCAAGCGCTGGGATTACAGGTGTGCGCCACCACGCCCAGTCTCAATCGCAGTCTCACTGCATCCTAGGTGCCTGCAACTAAATAGTTATAAGAAATTCAAAAGAAAAAAATAAAAAGAATGAAAGAAAAAAAACAATAAACAATAAGTGTTCCTTTCAAAAGACCAGCAGAAGGGCCAGTCAAACAGCTCAAGGGATTAGAGTGCCTGTAAGCAGGCACAGGGTCAGAGGACTTGATCCTGGGCCTGCCATGCCGACTCCGCCCCCGGGGCATGCGGAGACAGCAACTGAGACTGGGCATGGTGACACACCTCTAATCCCAACTCTTGGGAGGCTGTAAACAGGCGGATCACTCCGAGTCCGATCTAGTGGTGAGACCCTGCACATCCTGATGACAGGCACTCAGGGGCTGTGGTGTGACACATCGCCGCAAATTTGCTTTTCCCTTTTCTAGTGGCTCACGGCGTGGAAACCCTCACTGTGCACCCGTCTTCACATGTCGACAGGTGCCTCCCATTCAGAAATGAGCACCTGTGCCCTGCAGGAATGGATACCCAGCGCCACAACTGTATGACGTCATGGGCAGTGCTTGCTGCCCTGTACCTGCCTAGGGCTCTCCTCCACGTGCAATGAACCCCATGGAAAGAGGGACTTTCAGTTTTAGAGAATGGGTAGGAAGAGAAAGGAGGCAGCAAAACAAAAAGTTCCAATCAAAGTCATGGTAACAATGGAGGGTTAGGGTTAGGGAAGCGCGGAGTCAACATTCAGAAAGAATACGATAGAGCCTGGGGTGCAGGGAACGAGGTATCTGCTTCCTGCTTGTTGAAAGTAAAACTGAAATATTGTCTGCTACACTCGATTAGCCATTGGAGTCCTAGAGAACGGGGGTTACTTAGTAAATCTGCATTGGTATGGATACTTTTTCAGTACGTACTTTGATTTTATTATCGAAGCATGCAGAATGACACAGTATTCTCCACTTAACCCACTGAAGTGGTATTCTTACAATGCAGAACACACTTATATAAACCAAAATTAAAAAAAAAAACAGACCAAATGCATTGTCTTGAACAGCTGATTATAAACATATGGATACTACTTAAAGCTTGTTATTTAAATGTAACCTTGCTGTCATTGTATATTTTTTCATTCTTTAAAAGTACATAATATACTGTATATACCAGAAAGATCAGTGGCCTACTTATAGCGCTAAATATTAAATTTTTGAATCAATAGTAAGCTCTCTCTGTTTCTAAGATATTTATGTCTTTCCTCCTTTTGTAGAGTCTTCAGGGAATTTAGGCTGCCAAAAACAAAAAGAATCTTGTACAAAGCATTTGCACACCGTCAGCGGGCTTAGTGACTATATGCTCAGAATGAGATTGGTGATAAATTATCTCTTGTTATGTCTCGGAGTGGTTTATCTGTACTGGAGTGTCTCTTGTTTAAAATGATGCTTTCCTGCTATGCTTTGGTTTTTAATGTCCCCTGATGGTTGCTTTTATAAAAATTGATATAATAAAGCTGTTATTCTGTTTGCTGTGTCCCACCTGGCAATAAGAAAGAATCCATAGTGCTTGAACGAATGTCTCTGAGCCTCTTTTCAGCCTTTCAGCATTTTTTTTTAATTACAAAAGACATGGGTATTCACTGAAGGTTTCGAGCAGAGTTCTGAGGAGAATTAAAAGACATTTTCCCGAAGCCAAATTTTTCCAAGCCCAGCTGTAAAGCGAGTTTTCCAGAATCTGTTTCTAAGGAGGAACTTGCTCCTTGAGCAACACAGGCTGGAGGTCCACTTCCAACTGTGAGCAGCTGGGTCCTAGAGAAAGGTCCAGGTAGAGCTTATGGGGGAAGGTGGTCAGACGCCTCACGCCAGACAGTAATTGGACCTGCGCAGTCACAGTTTGTCGGTGACCACGTGTGATTTTGCCTAAAAGTGCTATTCAGTGTGTGTGAAGTCCGTGTATCGTGGACAAGGCAAGATTTATAGTGATTTTAGCAAACTATAAGCCTGGGTCATTTGGATTGCTTAGTTGTTTACTAATTCTCAACTTTCAAGGATTTTTTTTTTTTGTGTGGCTCTTAACCTCTCTTTTAGTTTCTGCACAGAGCCATATCAGGTGTGTCTATTAATTCTCACAGTTAGTTCAATAGTGCTTCCTACGTTTCTGGACAGGGCCACCCACTGGGGACAGTACTGCTTGCTTGTCCTTGTCACTCCCCCGGCATGGGCGGGGTGACATGGCTCAGTAGGAGCTGGCTCTTCTTTAACATGTCACACTGGGCTTTACCTCGAATCACACCATCCTGCAATACAAGTTACAAAAGTGATTCTACTGAGTAAAGTTTAAAATTATGCTGATTGAATTTTAGGTTCTTAGGACTAGAACTGAGTCCAGGCTGTAGCCCAGTATTGATCCCTTTTTAGTCAAAATGACTTTGAACATGGGCATGAAAAGAGAGCAAAGTTTGAGTACGAGCTTCATCTTTTATTTCAGGCTAACATTTGGTTCTCCCAATTTTACCTTGAAGATTGTCTTGCAAGTAGCCAAATTCTGTGAGTCCTGCATCCCATTCCGCAGTGTTAATTATCATGTATATCATATTGTTACGGATTTCAGATTTCCCTATTTCTGCCCCCGCACATGGCTCTGTATTAAGGTTGTATGTTTCAGATTTTCTATTCTAACCTTATCCTGGCTTTATTCTTACATGAAGAACCTAAATACTGCAATATTATAGAAATTAAAGTGCTAATCATATCAAGACTTTACTGAAGTACTAAGACGTGTTACATTTATATACCAGTTGCTCAGTACGTACTGCAAACTGGTGCTATTGCAAACAGAAATAAGTTTTCTAAATAGAACATTTATTTCCTTCATTTTGGAAAGGAAGTTTTTGAGAGAGGAAACATACTGGAGACAGAACAACATCAATGACTCTAAATAAAATTTATATGAGTATAACATTGAAAGGGAAGGTGAGGTGCGAATCAGACGTCTTGTTACTTTATTTTTGAGAGAAGATGTGAAAGACTTTATAGGCATTACAGAAGCCAACGCCTCTGCAAGCTGTGGAGCTCACTGCCAGGCCCTAGGGTGAGCCAGGCCTGAGCTGCTCAGAGGGGAAGCTCTCCTTTGCTGGGACAGACAGGTAGGTAGCCCTGATGCATCCAGAGTCTCTGGACACACACACACGCACACACACACACACACACCCCACAGTTATCATAGAAAGAAAAAGAATAAATCAGATGTTACTAAGATAGCTATTGTCTGGATTTTGTTTTTTGTATGTGAACATAACTGTAAGGTTACAGAAATTAAAAGACAAAGCAACAGAATTTGCCCCTCGATCTTACGTGATCTCGTAGACACCTGGGTCTCTCTTTGGGCTCCCCTACCTTCACACAGGCTTTGCTCTGAGCAGTGCTCCATGCACAAACGCTTCTCTTTTCACCGAGATCGCCTCCTACTTCTCTCTAACCCCATTTTCCTTAATTTGTCCATGCATTTATGAATTCCTTGCATCACCTCGAGGAGTTGAGAAGCCTAACTAAGCGACCCCGCAGGAGCGAGGCGCCCCGCTTGGTGAAGGGCACGGGCGGTGGGAGCGAAGCGGACCCACCCGAGGGCTGCTAGCGGCCTGCATAGGAGGGAGGACGGAGGCGCGTTCTCCGCCCCGCGCTCGTGCCGCTGTGCGGCCTCTGCCACCCGGGCCTCGTGAGCAGCCCCCCCACCCCAGCTATGGAATATTCTGGAACTCCAGCGCGGAGAGCGCCTCGTACACGCTCCTGCTTCTGCTGCTGCAGCCTACCGGCTAAAGCCTCTTGCCTAGTTACATATTTTCTGTTAAATTTGTTATTTTAGAAACCCTAATACATTCGATCCCTGGTTCTGCATGCCACACCGGCCCTGCCCTGGGCACTCTGAGCTGGCCACTGAGTCCCTGCTAGTGAGGCCCTATACCAAATACATTAAAACAAACAAACAAACAAAAAACACCCCTAATCCCGATGGTAGCTGGCGCATAGGCTTGCCTCCCTCGCCTGCACACGCCGCGCTCCCTCCGCCTTTAGCAGGCGCTTTTGCTTACCTGGAAGGCGACGCTTCCCTCCATTCCTGATGGTGCCGTACACTGTCACCCTCCTGGAGTGGACTGCGGCAGCGCCCCACTGACTGGAGTGGCAGGGCATGGGTGATCAGGGGTGCCTCAAGGGGTCTCGGAACATCAAGCCCACCCCTGCTGCTGTCCCCTGTGGAGTGGCAGTGATTTCCCCTCTGCTGACGGGGTCCAGCTCACCGTAACTCCCCCCACAGCTCCTGACTCTGCGGCATGAGGAGCCAAACTACCCGGGGAAGCTTGGCTTCACGTGATGCCCTCCCCGTGCCCTCCGGGAGAAGCTGCCTGCCTTCTGCATAAGGCTTTCCAGTTTAGCAGAACTTATGGCCATGGAACAGGAAGCAGAATTTCTGCCCTTGGGTGATCAGGTCGTGGTAATGGTGAATGGTGCCTTTCCTATGTCTGCATTTTGATTCTTTGGCTGATGAATCTGGCTATGAGCAGATACTACTGCATTTGGGATGGTCATGCTGAGCATGCGCCGTCTATGGCGCGCAAGAGCCAGCCACGCGCTGACCTGACCCGGCCGGCATCGTAACTGCTTCTTCAAAAGCTCATTCCATCTCTGTATCAATCCAGCTGCTGCTTCTTCTTTTTTCTTTCTTTCTTTTTTTTTTTTTTTCCATTTCTAGTTTAGGGAAGGATCTACAGGGTGCTCAGGATCTCAGTACTAGATTAGACTCGTAGTGATCCACCTGTTTACAGCCTCCCAAGAGCTGGGATTGCAGGCATGCGTCTCCAAGCCCAGTCTCAACGGCCACCTCAGTGTGCCACAGGGGCGTAGCCAGCATGGCATGACCCTTGGCCCTTGCACCTGCTTGCAGGTGCTTTAATCCACTGAGCTGTTTGGCCGGCCCTTCCAGCTGCTTCTGAACGATCAGGCGCATGCAGAACAGCACTCTGTGTGTGCGCGAGAGCATCAGTACGCTTCTTGTTCTGCGAAGTGCATTTCTCAGTTACAAGCAGTGCTGTGTGGAGTGCCGTGGCTGTGGATGAAGCATTTGGTGTGCAGTGGGTGGCGGGCGTGGCAGTGGGAGCACTGCAAGCAGAGGAGACATGTCCAATTGGGAACCAATAAGGCCCTGGCACTGCCCCTTCTGCCCTGGAATCTGCCTCCTGCTAGGTCTCAGGCTGATCACCCTCCCAAGTGGCACCAGGCTGCAGAGCCAGTGTCGGTCCCTGCCTCTGGCATGCTGAGCCTAGTTACGACACAGACTTGAGGAGCTGCCACACGCGTCCACTCCCACACCTGGACGCATCAAGCAAAAGCTACTTGCCACGCCAATAACTGCGTTCCAGGCTCAAGGAGGTGTGCTAATCCGCCTGAGTGATGATACCACATCTGGCACAGCTACAACTTCTTTCTTTCTTCTTTCTTAAGTTATGGCTGGCTCAACCTGCTCTAAGGGTGGGGCTGGTGCAGCATGCGGTGCCAGGGATTGAACCATGGTCCCTGCAGTCACCTAAGCTCCTAAGCAGGTGCTCTAGACCACTGAGCTATCTCGCCGGCCTCAAAATTTATTCTTTTCTGGCGGTACCGTGGATTGAACTCAGTATCCTGCGTGTCCCAGGCAGGTGCTTATTTTACTGAGCTATCTCCTCGGTCCTTTGGCACGGCTACATTTGGAGTCACCAGTAGATTAGGCTTACCGTAATCCACTGTTATTTTCCATGACCCTTTCCTACTGTGCATAGGCCTAGCAGGAGAGTTGAAGGCGTGGTGGGAAACACCCCTCCTCAGTCTTCCATGTCCTCCGCAGTGGCACTAGTCCCCACGATGTCTCCAGGGTAACAATATTGTTCTGATTCACTATTTTCCTAGGTAGATGCAACCCTAATGTCTTCCATGTGTCTTTCCTAACGTGATGGCCCCCACGCCGTACGCTAGTCAGCCAATGAGAGCGCTCTGCCAAGCAGTAGCGCATTTATCCTGACGGTGCTGTCACTGAGGAAATTACCACGGGACGCATTTGTGGCCCACTGGACCCGCTGTGTGTTGGGTCCTGCCTAGGAGCACAGTGTCGCCTGATCGCTGAAGGCCCTGCCTACTCTTATCGCAGGCCACAGTGATGCTCTGCACCTCCTGGCCTCAGCTTTATTTCAGCAGTCGAAGTCCTCCACATCTCACCATTCCCTTTGCCTTCATGTAGAATTAGCCAGGTAAAATGCCAAAGGTTGCCTCGTGGAAGGCTGGGGAAACGCTACCAGCAAAGCTTTTTGGTGTTACGACAGGGTCCTTCCTCAAGCGGACCTGTACCCTGCTGCATCAAAGTGGTTCTGGGTCTCCAGGGTCAAGTATGTGAAGAGCAGCTGCCCTTCATTGTTACAATTTAAGTAAATGTTTGTTTACCCTTTTTTGCATATGTAAATCCAGTAAAAATTGGGCATACTTCTTACCTATGCTACTTCTGGGAGCACCACAATTAATCAGGCACCGCAGAGGTCTCCAGGAGCCGGCCCACGCCAGTCACTGCTCCGCTTCCGCCACCCTTTATGCTGGGAATGCCCATCCTTGCTTTGGGTGGCCTGGTGCTGCCACCCGGCCAGTGCTGTCCCAGGTCCTGGCCCATTGATCCCAGCTACATTCCCCAATGAGTGGCTTCAGCTTCCACTGTCAGGCCTGGCAGACAGAGGGGAGCCCTGGTGGAGCACTTCACTGGTGCCAACCGGTGTGCCATCCACAGACTGATGCGCACGGTACCAACGAGGCATAGATTTTCGGGGACTTCTGTGTGGACAAGTAGATGTTACCCGGCAAGTCCACCTCAACGTTGTCATCTTTCCAACAGTAAACCAAGGAATATTGCCACTCTGTTGTTCACATACAGGGACCATGTTCTGATCCACATATAAGACTTAGTTTATAGATATCATTCAGAAGTATTTTGTATAGAGACATCACATTCCTTGCATACAGTAAGTTGGAATCATCTAATCAATGTATAGCACATTTTTGTAAAGTTCATGAGATGTGACTGAGATTCACAGTCACTGCTCGTAACCTCTCCATGAAACAGTCCACCTGGTCCAGGCTTATGCTTCTACCATTAGCTCATACTCAAAATCAAGTGTCATGTTTGTGCCACAGATCCACTGGTAAGAGTTAGAAAACATGCAGCGTTCTGGGGACTGCAGTGCACCTCCTCTTAACTCCTTCTGTGTGCTTGATCTTTAGACGCCATCTCAGCTTAGCGCCTCATGTGGTTGAGACTGAAGTGTTTGGGGAGGGGGTGCTTTGAGGACAGAGCCACCCTCTTACTGGGGAGCTGAGTCGGGGAACTCATTACTATATCCATATGCAACACAGGATTAGTTTAACAAACAGATCTGAGCTGCCAACCCCATGGGTGGTGGGGGTAGGAATGCCTTTTCCACTGAAGGTGCAGCCATCTATTCCTCCAGCAAAACAGGCTCTTCCCAAGCATTTCCATCCAAAATTATGGGATCCCAAGCCCAGGAAGATAGCTCCATGGCACAAGTGCCTGCCTGGCAAGTGCAAGGTCACGAGTTTGAACCCTGGTCCCAGAAAAAAAGAAAAAAGACACAAAATTATGGGATCTCAGTTTTTTTCTAATCAGTACCCTCAGTGTAGATGAGATACCTTTCAAAGCTAGAAAGTGACCTCATACTATAATTCATAAAAATTACATGATAAGGGCTTTATTTATTTTGCAACTTCAGCCCCAAGACTATTGACATGAACGTGACAGAAGATAAAGAGAAGTCAAAACACTGTATTATAATAAATGTATATCTTGAGCAAATAGCATAGAGAGACAGAATTTCAAGGATGAGTTTCCCTTATTGGTTTAGTAGTCCCTGGAGTTGGGTCTCTCATCTGGTGAGACATATAGTGGCCCCGTTCTCTGCTTTTGAAAATACAGCTGGTCCTGACTATCTGTAGTCTGAGCTGCTTGAAGAAATGTGCAATGCACACTGCTAAGATTATTCCAGTGTACTGTCTGGGGGGAGTGTGGTAGCTCTATGCAAATACTTTTGAATATTATCTGAAGACTATGAAAGATAATGCTGTTGGATGGCTTCTCTAGGAATCTCTGGACAAGCATCACAAAGGAAAGGCCCAAGCTCAAAGATTCAATTTCTCACCCCAGACATGCAGACGCAACCCAGAGTCCTACGCATGCACCAGGGGAGAATCTTCTGGTATGAGACAGCATTGGCATTGTGAAGAGACTGGACTCTGATGCTCACAGATGAAAACCACACACCACCGACTACTCAAGCTGCTTTATTTGAATGGCACGTACAAGTTGGAATCAACTCTCCAGTTCAATTTTCTCTTGAAGCCAGAGTTCGAATATACTTGTAAAACAACCGTAAGACATTTACAACAGAAAGACAAATATCAATACCATTATGGCCTACAAAAATAGACAGTACTGTTCATTCTATAAAATTGATGTTGCTAATGGCACATATTTAAGTCTGTTGTTTCTGGAAGGAAACATTTTTATCCTTCTTTTCCCTAGACAGGAATACTGGGTCAAGATGGCCCTGCCCCCAGGGCAGGCTGAGATGGTGCTTGAGATGGCATGGAGGCACACACCTGTAATTCCAGAGCTGAGGCTAAAAAAGAGGGAGGATCATTACAAGTCTGATCTATGTAGTGAGACCCTATAGATTCTGTCCTAAGTACATTAAAAAAAGAAAGAAAGAAAAAAGAAAAAGAAAATTGAGTAAGCCCTTAAGCGAGTCCTTCTTCACCAGGAGATATCATCTATGAATTTACAATATTGTAATTGTCCTAATTGTTGCTGTATTATTCCAACATATGAATAAGCCTACATGAAGAACATCAGAAGACACTTATGTGGGGCATCTGATGCCGTCTACTTTCTTTTCTACATTTCTCAAGCTCTCTTTCCTCAGCGTCTGGTCCCGAAGACTGAGTCTGTTTAACATGAAAGGGATCTAGAAATAATGGACCGGTGCTGTTTGTAATTACTGAAGGTGGTCCAGGAAGGGAACATTTTCCCAGTTCAGCTCAAGAGGAAACACTTGAATCACAAGGCCAACAACTTGATAACACGGTCCTGTAAAT
Organism: Capromys pilorides; assembly: GCA_004027915.1. Lineage (NCBI taxonomy): Eukaryota > Metazoa > Chordata > Mammalia > Rodentia > Capromyidae > Capromys > Capromys pilorides. The sequence continues at coordinate 10,353 of PVKN010028226.1, forward strand.
AAATGAGTCACTATAAGTCAAGGGGCTGGGGTTTTGGTCTTCTCTGGTGATTACTACAAAGCCTTCAGCTATGACTTAAATTTAAAAATGGTGGTTTATTTCCCTTAGCTCTATGCATTCATGGAAACTGTGGAAGGCCCGATTGCCCGGTGGGGTCTAAAGCTTGTGAGCTGAAGGCACAGGACAGTTAAGCTGCCTTCTCCCTTTCCGATGGCTTAATGGAGCAGAAGTGCTTACTCAGACAAATAATGAGCTTTCCCAATAGAAAGATAAATAAAACTATAAATTATGATTAGGTAAGTGTTCTTCCCTGCTGAGACAAATTAGTCAACACTTCTTCTTCAGCTGTGATACATAACTGCTACATTGAGAAAGCTCCAGGGTAAATTGGTAAAAATAATTAACAGAGTCTGAAGCTGTCCTTCTTTGCTCAAGATCTGTGCATTTGTTATGCTCCAGAGCTTTGATTTATACCCCACGTCGTTTCCCCCTCCTCTGTTAGAGAAAAAATCAAGAGAAGAAGTCAAGTATTTTTAAACATAGGGAAAAATAAATAGACCCAAGCAAATCTAGCAGATGAAAATATTTTTGTTGATTTTTTTCTGAAACAATGCCAGATTTCCCTTAGCCGTTTATTTAGAAAATTTGATCATTTCCATGAATATTTTTGAGGCAATAAAATATGTAATAATAAGCAATAGTTTCTTTGACTTTAGTTTTCAAAATTAATGTTTTCTGAACAACTGAATATTGAAATAGCTTGTGCTGGGCTGGTGAGATAGTTCAGTGGACTAAGGGCCTGCCTAGGCAAGCGCAGGGTCCAGGGTTCAATGCCTGGCGTCACATGCTGGGCCAGCCGTGCTCCCTGGGCACAATGAGCCAGCCACTGAGCCCAGGCGTGGAGGTGCACACCTGCGGTCCTAGTGCTCGGCAGGCTGAAAACAGGAGGGCCACTCCAAGTCCAAGCTGTGTGGTGACACTCCGTACCAAATGCATAAAAAATTAAAAAGAGAAAGAAATAGCGTGTGCCACTATGATAAAAAACACCACGTAGCTGATGGCTTCGGCGCAAGAGAAATGAGTTTCTCACAACAAAGGCCCAGGCCAGATATGAAATGGTCCAGTTGCCGTGGGCACCGTCTCCCTGCGCCTGTGTGTGTCGGGGGTGGTGGTGGTGGTGGGCGGCTCCTGCACTCCTGCTGTCCCCTGGCAGCCCTTCCCTGGCAGCCCTTCGCCCTCCTACGGGTCACAGTCAGGGGCCAGGCCGTTGATCCATTTCTGCGACCTCCATCACCTCCTGGGCGGCCCTTACTTGTCAGTCTTGCGGAAGGTTGGGGCTTCCCCAGCTGAGTTGTGGAGCACGCAAATCTGCCTCTAACAAATCCGAATCCCAGATTTGCGAGTTTACAAGCTGGTAAGCACTTAGGGCTGGAAACACTTTTGGGATTGCTTCTTACATTTGTTGCTGTCTAAACAGAGGTTTCCTTTATTAATTAATTAATTAATTTTTTGTATTTATTTGTTCATTTACTGTATCAGGGATCCAGCTCAGGACTTTGTGCTTGCCAGGCAGGTGCTTATGCCCCTGAGCCGTTTCCCCCAGGGATTTCCTCTTAAATACAAATGCCGTTTTATATAGTGCAAACTAGGATCAATGAAGTAAAGCTTGTTAAGTTTTGGTTGTGATTTTTATTCATTCATTTCTTCTGTGTTTTTTTTAAGGGAAGGGTCAACAGGGTGCTCAGGGCCTCACTACTAGATCAGACTCATAGTGATCCGTCTGTTTACAGCCTCCCATGAGCTGGGATTACAGGTGTGTGCCACCACTCCAGGTCTCAATTGCTGTCTCACTGCACCCCTGGGGCAGGGCCAGCAAGGCAGGACTGGGGATCAAACCCCTGGCCCCTGCGCCCGTTGCAGGTGCTCTAATCTGCTGAGCTACTTGGCCGGGCCTCCTCTTCTTCCTTCGTCCTGTCCTCATACCCTGTCTTATGGAAACATGGGCAAATGGAAGGAGGGCGAGCGGCGACCTGGCTGCGCGTCGGGGCCACAGAATGAGTCGCTGATACAGAGCATCGCAAGCAGACAGGGCGGCCTGGGCAGGCAGCGCCTTCAACTTCATAACTCTTGGTCTGGCTACGCATTATGAGCATTCGTTTGAAACTCAGGAGCAAGTGCAGCTCTCTGTATTTCTTGGCTCGCTGGAGCTCCTCCCTGCAGAACGGAGGCGAGCAAACCAGCGCTCCAAGATCTAGGGAGGAAACAGTGGGAGCTAAAATTTCCAAGCGTTGGCCGCATAATAAGTGCTGGGCTCTTCATGCAAGTTAGTCAAGTTTTCATTATTTTTTTGTCAAATCTCAGGTTGTCTTCAGCGTATCCTTCAGAGTGCTGCTGTCTTTTCGCTTGCCCTCAGCTGCTGATTTGAAGGATTTTAGGGGTCTCAGGCTCAGATTACATCTGAGCTGGTGAGAAGCCCTTATTTCAGACCCGCAGGAGACACCTACTGCTTGCTAAGGTTCTTGATCTATTTAGCTTGAAATGTGGCATTTCATAGAAGTTTCCCGAATTCCTAAATGGCGTGTGCAGACCTCGGGTGCGGCGGCACGGCCAAAGGGTGCCTCTTTTACCTTCAGCAGCTCGACGTCTTCCCTTCCCCTCATTTCTTAGTCTACGCTTTTCTTCAACAGCCTTGGCAACTTGGGTTCAAGATGCCTTCAGTGGAGCTGCGACCTTTTGTGAGGGTGTCAGTGGGCATGGTGGGGCAGGACAGGGCGAAGGAGAGCCGAGGGTGGCAGAGCCCGGCTGTATCTGAGTCTAAGCTTCCGTTCCAGCCCAGGGTCTGTTTCCTGTTTATCTTATTGCAACTCAGAAAATAACGAAATAAATGCACAATGGATAAATAAGCAAACAGAATATTTATCAAAAATATGAATATTTAGAAATAAAATATACA
>PVKN010028227.1:0-13303 GCA_004027915.1 Capromys pilorides
TTGCTAGCAGTCCACCACAAAGAACAATTATGCTTAGCAAGGGCAATTATACTTTTTACAATTAGTGAGACATATCATATAGGAATTTTTTTCTTCCTCTTTTTTTTTTCCTATCTAAGTTTTAGACTGCCTGGAAAGGAATGAGACTGGAGTGAAATGAAAATGCTTTAATACTTCTCAACCAAATAGAATATATTATCTGTAGAAAAAAATAATTCTAAATCTAATGTTAAAGCCTTCTCTTCTGGGGAAAAGTTCATATTTCAGTAGAATTTAAATGTGATGTAAGAAAGTATAAATAAAGTACTAGACTGGTTTAGCCTGAGCTCAGATATATAATGTCATTTTATATACTGTATTATCCACAAATTGTCCTCCTATATGTGGAATGCATTCATCTATAATAGTTCTTGTATATAGGCCTTTGATGAAAAAGAATCACTAGAAGATGATACACTACATTTCTTCCCGCTTCATTTCTGTTGGCTTTAAGAATCCTGCTTTTGTATTTTATATTAAAGATTAAAGCACTATTTTTGATATGCCCATGGAAACAAATTGTGAGAGATATTTCTTACTGCATTTATTTTGTATGTGAACAGCTAAGTGATAGTGAAGGCTAAAAGAACTTCCAGTGGTCTATTCTGTCCAGGAGTCTGACTCTCATTGTTGCCACTTTCCCTTGTGTGGTGTGGCTCTGTCACATAGTAATGCTGTTTTAATGAGTCAGCTGGAATATGTATTCCATTCCTTAATTTCTGACTTTTTCAATAGACTTGATTGAAGTCACATGACTATTCAAATAGATATATGCTTGAGTTTATCTTTAGAATGGCCTAATAATTTGGTCTGACTTGTATAGGAGGGGATATTTGACCCTGGCTAATAAGATTAATCAAGTTATTAAAAGTACTTACTAAATAGGTACTTGGGGAAAAAAATGGTCTTTCTTTCATCAAGAGAGAAAGTACTGTATTTTGTTTACATGGCGCAGTCCTTAAGGCTAAGCTTTAAGAAGAAGAAATCTAGTGAGGTAGTGAGCACATCACAGGAGACTGCTTTAGGTTCTCTGCATCAAGGATTTTAAGCCTTCTCCAGAGCCCAAAGAAGAGTTGTGCAACTGCAGTAAACTTCTGGTCATGTTCTCTGATAACAGCAGTCAAGACAGAAGATGGGAAATGCAATGGCTTCTTAGGGACCAAAGGCTAGCTTGGCCTCAGGTACTGTGGAAGGGTCAGAGAAGTGTTTTCACTTCAGGAAATGTAGCTCTTGACTGGTATAGGCCCATTTTGTTGGGTATCTGGAAGGTGAGACATGCATTACCCATCTTCGCAGCAGTGTGTCTAACTGAGCTCATAGAGGTTTTGCATCTAAAAGACTAGAGTTTATCTGATTAGTGCAAGATTCAGCCTTCAGATGCTGAAGCTTGTCATAGTAGACACAAACAGTTGAATTGGCAGTAGTTCTCTTTTTTGGATTCTTTTCGTATAAAAGCTTATCTGAAATGCTACTCTTTGAAATTAGAAGCTAGAGCTCTACATGGAAAAGGAAGAGAAGGATATACCTGTGTTAGTGCTATGGCCTGGCCTGTAAACACAAGGGATCCCGGATTTGAAATGGAAGTCCAGTTTGTTCATCATATTGCTGAGGAGCTCTGTGATCTCTGAAGGACCAGCTGAAGTTTTACTCTGTTGTCTTTCCTGAGATAATGGGAAATATAGTTTGCAGTTTAATAAGCCTCATTCAAAAAACTTTCCACTCACATCAAGTAGCTCTAGATTCTCCTTTCCCAGCACAGAGTGCCTTCACCATCCAGAAGACATTCTGCACACTCCCTGAGAAGTAAGGCACCTACCTACTTATGTGCTAGATTCATCATTATAATAAAATAGCTAATTGCAGAAAAAGTTAAACTAGGGCATAGGGAGTACTTTTCTATGGTGGACTCTTATCTTGGTGTTTCTGAGGCTCCTGCATATTACAGCCTCAGGGCTGTAGCTTTAACTCTTTGCATTGTCACTTGTAGTCCCATTCTCCTCTGAGGTGCTTTGTGTTCAGATATTTAGAGACATGAAAGCTGCATATAAAGGGTCAGCTACCTGTTAAATATTTACTCCCCACTGGGATCAATCTGTGAAGCAATTTGAAGTCATTAACACATTCCCACCAGCTTGACCCACCCATAGTACATGCACAACTGTGCTGTAGAGTTGCTTGTACCACTGGTGGTACAAACAATCTAATAGTTTGTATTAGTGTTTTTACTAATAAAATTAATAAAAAGCTGCCACTTTGGTCAGTCACGACTGGTTCAGTCTGCCCAGGAGGGAGACATGAATTACAGCCCCGTCTTGACTATGTTCAATAAGACATGGTGCTTGAGGCAGTCAAGCGACTGCTGTACTTGTAATTTAGCTATGAAACCTAGGAACAGAAACATTTAAATATCAGTATTGAAGCTCTAAACTTTATTTTTCAAATAAATTGTGTGCGTTAGATACCATGTATGGCATTTTTTTGTTTCGTAGTAGTTTTGAGTCACATTTTAAGTTCAAGCATTATAGACAAAATGTTGTTTGTTTTATTTTGTTTTTGAAACAGTGTCTCATTATGTAGTCCAGTCTGGTGTCAACCTGGACTTCCTACCTCAGCCTCCCAAGTGCTGAGATCACAGGAATGTGCCATTATACCCAGCTTTAGTGAAAGGTTTATTTCTTCACTTAATATTAAATAAAATACTCATAGGCTATATGTACAGATTTTAAGTTTCAAAATCAGATTCTCTTGAAATGTCACATAAGTATGGCAAGCATCTTTTATATGAGAAGCAAAATAAAGAGATAGACAATAGAAAATAGGGAAACCGACCTTTTGCAAATGGGAAGTAGATTAAGACATAGAGGAAGGAAAGAGATGAAAAAATCATTAAAAATATGTTACGTGCATTATGTACCAACTCTGCAGGACGATGTAATCGTTACATGCTGCAAACATGTACATTTTTAAAAATAAAAAAATATAAGGAAGAGTATCATATTTTGTCACTTGTCAGTATTGACATTATTATATGAAAATGTTTGAGAGCCAGGCATGCTGGCACATGCCTGTAATCCAAGCATTGCAGGCATGTGCCATTAATCAGGAGGCTGAGGCAGGAGAAGCGTTGCAAGTTTGAGACCAGCCTGTGCTACAAAGTAAGCTGAACGCCAGCCTGAACTGCATACTGAGACCCTGTCTCAAAAAACACCCCCCCAAAAAAAGAAAGAAAAAAAAGTTTAAGAATGCAGATAGATCTGTGGTTGTAATTTTTGTCTGCATGTAAGAATCATGTGATTTTTAAAAGTTTTTAATATTTTATTTCAAAGAGAAAAACACTAAAAACGATACAAAATTTCAAACCAAGATAAGCAGGTAGCAATGGCTGACTGTTATTTTCAAAGTAGTTGCTCAGATTACAACATATGGACATGATAAATTAATCAAACTATATAAGCACAGTTGAGTAATTTAAAAGAAAAAATTCATGCTTACAAGGGTCCTTCTGTGACCAGGCAAGTCAGAACATCTTTGGGTCTTTTACTTGGGCAGGAAGAGGAGGAAAGGCTGGTTATGTGCCTTTTGCACTAGATAATCCCATGTTTTGTAGCTTCTGCAGAACTGCATTCACTTAGTCATTCAGTTGAATTACAGGGAACTACATCCCTGAGTTTGTTCAGCAGATATCTTACATGCCATAGATCACACTGACCCCTAGCCCTAGCTGAGGAAAAATTTGATCAGGGATCTTCCTGGAGTTTGTATTTCTTAGTATTGGTAAAAGATTGAGACTTTTCAAAGTCTGAATGTACCACTACCAGGCACATCTTATTTCGTTAGCACATTAATTTTTGGTTCCAGACAAAGCTTTCCAAGTTAGGTCATAGTGCTTAATGCTTTTTACCTTTCAATTTGAATTTGGTTTCTCCTCAATTATAATTTATATTTAGATTAATTCACCATTTTCAGCAGGTCAGTTTTATCAGCACTTCCTTACAGTGTTCTTCGGTCATTAAGCTGAGAAATTATTTTTGCTGGTTTGTTATGAATGAATATTACATTATTCTGTTTTTCTAAAGCCCTAAGCTTCAGAGTTAAACAGGGTATCTTGTTTAGGAAAACAAAAATGGTCAATACTATGGAAGACAAAACATAGCAGCTAAGCAAGTATTGTCAAGAGATGATAGTGATATAAAATATCACTGAAGTCTAAAAATTTGAAATTATTCAGCTGTTTAAATCTGTTCTACTTCCAGTGGATTTTATTGTTACAGTAACTTCTGTATCCTATACCAGTCTCTTCTCTACCTCCCAGTAATTACCCAAAATCTTGATATGTAGAGCATGAACATCAGGAATGAAATGCACATTCAATTAGGCCAGAGCCTCTTGACTGACCTAAATAACAGTTCATTCATGAGATAATGTGACCCGCAGTCAGAGAAGAAATCTGTTGCTTTAGCTGGGGAAGCCTGGCATAGCATGAACTCTCCAATGGTCAGGGAATCATCTAAAATTAGAACATGCAGAAAAATATTGTAGAGTTTTACAGGCCTGCTCTCAGCTTCAAAAATAATTTCTTTCTCAATATATGTATCCTATTTGTTATCTAGACTATACTTGGTAATTCCTTAATGTACATCTTTATTAGTGTAAAGTGCCTTGCTGTCAAAGAAATTGAGCAATTATGCAGTTGATATATTTTAACTTAGGGAGCTTACCTTCTATCAAAAAGGGCTTTCTCTTTAGCAGATGGTCAATACGTCATGGTTTAATTAATTAATTAATTTTTACAGTACTGGGGATTGAACTTAGGACCCTATACTTGCCAGGCAAGCGCTTATTCTATGGAGCTATTTCGCCAGCCCCTTCATAGTATTTTTAAATAGCCACAAGTTTGACGACCTTTGGCACTACTAGAGTATCCATTCCCATCCCAGAAATTGATATACCATATCTCATTCATAATGATTTGCTTTTAGAAAATGTGAAATTATCATCTTACTATCAGATTTCTTCCAATATATGACAGTAAATTCCTAAACTCTGAAAAAAAAGTCTTACTATTGGAATTACCTCAGATTGTTTTGGGGAAGAGATTGGAAGGAAGTCTGTGCACAAGTTGGTTTATAGTCAGTGAAAAACTTAGTGTGGTGTTTGAGGCTTCCTGAACCATTTGAATTAAAAATGATGTCAGTAATGAAAATAAGATACATTCATGTTAATGGAGGAATGAGTAAAATAGTTTCCCTGTGGAGAAAGGGTACTTTTCTATTTTTTAACCAATAAGGAAAATTTAAAAATATTTCTAAATTATTAAACTTGATCTTTATTCTAAAAATGTTTTTGGAATATCAGTCAAAAATATAGCTGAGCCCTTTTCCCCTATAATTTAGTATAATCTAGTGTGGAAATAAAAAACTAAATTCTGTGACAGCTTATGTTAGGAGGTGCAGTGGGGCCAACAGTATAGCTCATTGGTACACCACCTGCCTGGTAAGCAAAAGATCCTGAGCTTCATTCCTGATACAAAGGTGCAGTGGGCTTGGGAGCTTGCATATAGTAGAATGAGGGAATTTGGGTGAAGAGAGTTGCAGTTTCAAATAGATTATCAGAATTGGCTTTATAGAGAGGACATACTGGGAAAAGAAAAAGATAGAGGAAGGTGATGATAGCTATGCATGATGTGGGAGTAGCAGTCCACGTGGAAGGTACGTCCATTGAAAATGCTCTGTGAAACAGAAGTGTGCTTGGAAATCGGAGGAATTCAAACATCTGTGTAGCTGGTGCAGAGGGCAGTGGGACAGTGGCATAGAAGGAGAAAGGGCCACACAGACAGGGCAGAGGGGCAGGGGATCCAGGCTGCGTGGGTCTTCCCAGAGATTGAACTTTATTGCTGTGATTTGGAAAAGCCTTTGGAAGGGATTGAGCAGAGACCAGACTGATGTGGCTTCATTCTATGTCTTGGCATTTATTAGATGTTTGAGTGTTTTTTTTTTACTTTTCTTAGTTTTTTATCTTTTCTGGAACCCCAGGATTTTTCCTTTACCTTTCTATCTCTAGAAATTATAAGAGTAGGAACACTGGCTCTCTTGGATATGTTGCCAATCTCTATACGCCAGTTAGCCCCATGTCCTTGACAACCCATTCCATGGTAGATGTTGCTATCTTCATTTTATAAGGAGACTGAGGCTCAGAGCATAAATGACTTTCTCAGGGACTTTGGGCCATGCAAGTAGCAGTGTCAGGATTCCAGAGCCCAGAAATAGGCTTCTGTGACAAAACATTCATGCCTTCCCTGCCCAAGGCATGCCCAGGCTCCTGAGTGTGAACCACACTTACTCCTGTGCCTCAGTCCTCCTGATTGTCCTCACCTTTCTAGTCCCCATACCTGGCTAGCTGAGAGACTTCATGTCAACCTGGAAATGCATGTGAGTTAGACCATACAGATCAATACCTGCGTCAAGCATGGGGAGGGGGATCAGGTGCTATTTGTGTCACATTTACCTGTGGAATTTTATCATTTTGTAATCTCCCAATTATAACATGGTTTTCATAAACCAGGAAGTGAGGATAGAGAGAAAGCTAATCAGTGTGTGTGTATATAGCATGGTTAATGCTGGACCTTTCACCTCCCCCATTAAAACTTCAGGTGTGAATGTTTCTGGGTTGAAACAAAACAGTGAGGGTCTACAGTAATTATCTTGGCTTATTTTTAAAAATGGGATCTCACTTTGTAATTCAGGCTAGCTTTGAACTTAATGGGTAGTCCGGACTGGCCTTGAACTTATGGTGATCCTCCTGCCTCAGCCTCCCTAGCGGTTGGATTGACAGTATAGGCCACTGTGCCCAGCCATAGTAGTTATCATGTGGCCCATAATTTCAGGTAGAAATTGTGAAGGGTTGAATGTGCACCTTTCACTTCACTCTCGGTTCACTCCAACATCAAGTTTTTTCAGAAGAAGAAGGGAAAAAGAACTCACAAATAAAACAAATCAAAATATTGATTTTAAAATTTAATCATAGTTCTTTGGAGAATAGTACTTAGTACCTAATGTCTCCAAAACAAGAAACTCCGTGTGCTGTGTATCTGTAAAAGAAATAGAACATGCCTCCCTGGTGTGTTTCACAGGACAGGATAGAAAGAACACAGGCAAGTGGTTGATTGGGCATGAATGAGGAAAATCTCTTTTCATATTTATTGGTTCTATGACCTTAGCAGGTTATTTAAATTAAATCCCAGTTTCCCATTTATAAAACTAGGCTAGCTGTATTACCTTTAAAGGATTTTAAGAACTAAAACAGAACACTAAGTGCAAACTACCCAGCCCTACTAGATACATAGTAAGTATTTCCTTCATTCTAGTCAGGAATTACTAGAAGACAGTAGGGTAGTGGGAGAATAGAAATATATGAAATGGCCTCATAGGAAAATTATGAAGCAATAATAGATAATTATAGCATGTTGTGACAAGTATTTTATATAGTATGAATATGAAACAACTGAATTACTATTACATCCCTCAGATCTCCAATGTCTAACAGCCTTGATTCTAGAAAGTTCTGATGACCAGAGTCTGCCTTCATAGTCCTTAGTTTTGTTAGAGCATAGATGTTGATTATAGACACCAATAACACTAATAAATGCCAAAGGGCAGCAGCGTTGAGTGCTCTGAAAAGACAAAAATGATTTGTATGAAATGATTTGTATAAATTGTATGAAACTACAATAGACAAGTTTGACCCAGGTAGGGAGGCCCAGAAAACCTTGCCTTAAAAAAAAAAATAATAATAACAACAATACTGCTACCCACTAGTAAGTTAATTCTTCTCAATACACAATCAAAGTCCTTAGTGTCTTATTTTAGTTTTAGAGTTTCATGTTTGAAACATCTTCAAATGTTCAAAGAATTGTCATTCTGTAAATTTTATCTTGTGGTTTCTGGACAGGGGTAGAGAGTGGGTTTACATCAGGGAGAAAACAACTCATTTTCTCCTATCATTAGCATGCGGTTAGTTTCATTGGAGTCTTTTATATAGCTAAGCTACACTGTGGCATCTTAATTATCTTTATCTTTCCTTTGTTTGGAAACATTTTCCTATTTTACCATCTGAGAAATTAGTTCATTTTTGCTTGTAAGACTAAAGGAGAGTGGTTGAATCATTCTAAGGATGATGGAGAAGTTAAATATTTGCTATTTTATTATTTTCATGATTTTAAAAAAGAAATTTGCATTACCCACAGTTTTTTGTATCATGTTCGAGAAGGGAAAAAAGAAATGTGGAGCTCAGCATAGTGTTGCACACCTATAAACCCAGCGCTCTGGGAGGCTGAGACTAGAGGATTGTACTTTCTAGTCTTTCCTGAGTAGCTTGATGACTTAGGAAGACCCTATTTCCAAGTTTTAAAAGCAATTGAAAGGAGTGGATGTGCAGCTCAGTGCCAAGGCCTTGAGTTTAATTTCCAGTAAGCCCAAACAACCACCCTAACAAAAAGCCGAAAGAAACCATATTTTTAATCTGAATTTTAAAAATCTTTAGTTAAACATACTTGAGAATTCAGAAGTTTGTATGTTTACTATGTTAACAAAAGAAGAAAGCAGATAAATGTGTCACATGATCAGGCATGATTCAGATAATAACACAGCCCATAGGTTATAGGTAAGGGATGGTATACTTTGCTTGGGCCTGGCTTAGATACCGTGATGGGAGTGGGAGATGGAAAAGGTAAAAGAAGGGTAGAATGTCTGTGAACTATAATGATATTGGTAAAAACTAACTGATTATATAAGGGAAATGTAAGACTATTCTTCAGATGAAGGTATTCTGGATGCATTTTCCTCTAAAGAGACAATGAGTCAATAATATAGTATTATTGAGCTGGCCATATAGCCCAGTGGATTAAAGTGCCTGCTTAGGCAGATGCAGGGACCAGGGTTCGATCTTTGTCCTCCTATGTGGATCCTGCCTCCAAGGCACACTGAGAAGGCGACTGAGACCAGGCATGGTGGCCTGTACCTATAATCCTAGCGCTTAGGAGGCAGAAAATAGCAGGATTACTATGAGTCTAATCTGTGTAGTGAGACCCTGTAGACGCTGTACTAAATACATAAAAAATGGTATTATTTAGTAAGAAGTATTTTATCATACAACACTTTGCAACAAAAAGCTGAATTATCATTTTTTTAAAATAAAAATACATGTTACAAGATGGGTGTGTTGGTGCACACTTAGAATCCCAGTACTTGGGAAGCTGAAGCAGGAAGATCATTGTGATTTCAAGGCCAGCCTGGGCTACTTACTGAGTTCAAGACCAGCCTGGAATACATTGGAATACCTTGTCTCAAAAAACAAAAACAAAAAGCAGCAATATTCTTTAGTCTTTCATGATGAATGTGCACCAAAAATTTACTTCCTATGTTTGACCAGTGGACAAATGTAGTTGCCTATATAAATATAATTGGAAGGAACACATGATTAAAAATGAAAAGAATCATTAAATTGTCATTCTAAATGACTTTGCTAAATCTAAAAGTAAAATTGCTCTGTAGTTTAAGCCAGGAAGATGGTAGTTTTCTTTTCAGTAAAAAATGGAGCCATCAAAGCATCCAGATGTTATTCAGTGATTCACCTACAAGAACAGAAGTAATAATTGAGAACCTGTTGGCTGTGGATTTGAATCCTGTGATCAGCATTTGCAGCTTGAGTCTGTTCCAGCTTCAATCAAGAGAGTTGATGATTGGTTAGTTGCATTCAGAAGATATTGTCAATTAAAAAAAAATTATCTATCTATCTATCTATCTATCTATCTATCTATCTATCTATCTATCTATCTATCTGGTACAGGATCTCACTATGCAGCTTGGACTTATAGTGCTCTTCTTGTCTCAGCCTCCCTAGTGCTGAGATTACAGTTGTGCGCCACCATGCCCGGTTGTGGTGGCTAGATTGGCATCTGGGGCCAGCACAGCATGTGGTGCCGGAGATTATACCCAGATTCTTGTGCTTGCCAGGCAGGCACTTAGACTGCTGAGCTATCTCCCCAGCCAACATTGCCAATTTTGATCATCTGTAGTTATAAAGCTTAGCATATAATGAATAAGTTTTTAGATTTGCTACTTAAAATTTTATTAACATTTCAAAAATACTTTTCACTCTTTATTCTTTCTTTATTTTTTTATTTTATATATTTGGTACAGGACCTCACTACGAAGCTTGACTCACAGTGATCCTCCTGTTTTCAGATCCCCAGGCTGGGATTACAGGCATGTGCCACCATATCCTATCTCAGTGGCCATCTCAGCCTGCCCGGGGGCAGGGCCTATATGGGATGTGGTGTCAGGGATCAAACTTGGGTTCCTGTGCTTACCTAAGCATGCACGTAGTCCACTGAGTTATCTCACCAGCCCTCTTCTTTATTCTTTAAATTTTTCATTAAATTCATTCTTTAAAAAATTAAGAAGAGAAAGAAAAGGCCTGCTGGCTTCAGGTGGTAAGTGATGGTGACTGTCTCCTAGCATACAGATTCCAGCAGCTAGATAGAGAATATAGAGATAGAAGGACACATACAAGGTCTCTGAGGTAGGGGAGAGAGAGGATGATTCACAAATGTGTCAAGTTAAAGTCATGTGGCTTAACAGCAGAGAAACTGGGTCAGGATGAGGCTGAAGCAGGAAATGAATGTCCATGACCAGGGCCTTGTGTGCATGTGGAAGCTTGTAAAAGAGAAGCCAACAGAGTTAGGCAGAAGCTAGGCCTTGTCACATGAGCCTGGGTTTGAATTGGGTTTGAATTCATGTGTCCTTAGTTTCAGTATAATCTGGAGAGTACATCTGAAGAAAGAGAGGAGAGTGAAGTATTGTGGGAAAGGTCTATAGCATTGATTTCTCCTGATGGGTCAAATAAGAGGAAAACTTTTTAAAATATTGTTCTTAAATTTAGCAACTTGGAGATATTTGGTAATCACAGTGAAAGATAATTCAGTAAATAATGAAATTATAGGCTGGATTGGAAATACTAGCTCCTATTTCATAGGAGGTGAGGCAATGGAGACAGTATATATATATATATATTTGTTGAGAAATATAGCTGCTTAAAAGAGAAAAGACTCAATAATATCAAATGGCCAGATAAATAACTGGCAAAAGTTTCCTTTAATTTTAGTTGGAATTTTGTTTGTTTGAATTCCTTGAATTTTCCTTATAGCAAGCCTTCACATGAGGCAGGCCCCTAGTCCTTGTAATCAAGTTGAAGGGCACGAAGTTTTGCTTAAACAGACACCCAACATTTGTTACTTCAGTGTTTTCTTCACAGTGTCACTGTGAGGTTGATTTATTGCCTCTACTTTGTAGATGATGAAACTGGTTCAGAGAAGATGGCCCGCAATGGTGAAATATGCAAGAAGAGGCAGAACTAGGAGTCACGTCCACATAAACAGGACCCGTACTTGCTAATAGGTCTTCTACACAAGGATGCGTCACTGTTTCAATAACAAACTTCTCTTCACAAGAGATTTCTCAAATCAAAACCTAGATCCTTGGAATTATTTTTATTGTTATTTCTTGTAGTACAGTCTTGTCGATGAATGGCGAGGCTATGTTCTGAGAAATGTGTTTCAAAGTAATGTCATCATTGTGCAGGCACCACAGAGTATGTTATACCAGCCTAAATGGTATGGGTCAACCACTCGATGCGATCGATCTCTTGATGTAGTCAGGAGATGCAAACACAACATGTGAGGCGACTGCTGGTATACAACAGCATGCTATTTATTATAAGTTTTCTTTTTATGGAGTAGGGGAGATAGCTCCGTGGCACAAGTGCCTGCCTGGCAAGTGCAAGGTTGTGAGTTCAAACCCTGGCCCCGCAAAAACAAACAATAAAATAAGTTTTCTTTTTGTAAGTAGGAGTACTGTATGCTCTAGAGTAAGGACTAATGTATAGTAAATAATCGAACACATATTAGGTACAATACATAATCATTGTCAAGTATTACATACCATACATAATTTCATGTGCTATATTTTTATATGAAGAATAGCACACTAGGCTTATTTATACCAGCATTCTCACAAGCTCAGCAGTGTTGTGCAGTGATGATACTAAGCTGTCACTAGGCAATAAGAACTTTTTAGTTTTATTATAATTTTACAGTGCCACTTTTATTTACATGGTCTGTTGTTGACCAGAACAAATGGTATATTCATACAACCTGACGTACATAATCAACTTAAGAACAGTTTGCCAGCTTCTCAGTCCTTGCCTCCTGTAACATTTCTGTAATCTGGTGTTTGAATTAGTCCTTCTGAACAATAAAAACAGTAAGCTGAATTCCCAGAGGCTTTGCAAAAAAGATGTAAAGGTCCAGTATTTTGTTTCTATACCCTTACCACCCTAGTTCTATTGTCTTAGAACTTTGTCCAGGACTCCCATGTATGAAAACAGCAAATATGAAATCTTTTCATATCTCATCCCTGTTAAATCCTGAATAAGTGAGGTCATGTTCATAAAAACATTTTGACATTTATTGAAATATATGGAAATTTATTCTATGGAATAAATATAAGAAAAACCTTCAATGAACAGAAATTATAACCAACATTGTTATAACACTAAGTTGATCCTACTTTCTGATAAAAATGTTGAGTGTGTGATGACAGCTGTGGGCTTGAAGACTACCTTGCATGCTTTACTGTTAGTGAGGTCATGCCGATCAAGAATATGTAGTGCTGAGTTACACATTTCCAAGTCAAACAGAAGAAAGAGTTGATAGAGGTGAAGTCGAGCCATATTCTTGTGTCAGTTTTCCTTCAGTATCAGAGTTCTTGTTTGATACATATTTTCAGGCTATGGGAAGACACCGATCTGAAAGAAGTATGTATTTTTCTCTCCTAGGATTTTATTCCTTCTCAGCACTACTCCTGGTTAACTTATATACATTCATGTAAGTGCATGTGACAGAATTGTTCGTTTACCCTGAGGGAAAGGTTCTGAAATCACGATATCAAGTCTTGATGTTTAATTTTGTTTTAAGCAGACCATAATGAATAGTTTGAAGAATGTAGCCATTTGTTTCCTGCACATTGCCAGGATCGTTAGTGCAGTGTAAACTCCTAATGTCTGTGCCTCATTTGTGATTCTGGAATGGAACCACTGTGCTCTGGAAAGCCAAGGCAGCCATACTGTCTTCTTGTTCAGCCACCTATCTGAGTATAAATGATGCTGGGTAACATTTCCAACTCTTTGGAGAAGTTGAATGTTATTGCTT
>PVKN010028228.1:0-13415 GCA_004027915.1 Capromys pilorides
TTATGACTGTACAATGATCATCACCACAGCTATCAGAAAAGTAGCATTACAAAGATGAATTCCACACAGAATGCAGAAAGAAATCCTAACTGAAAAGGGTCCAATGTTTGAGGAACAGTAATTCATGTTCAATGCCCAATGCCTCATGACATTTTAAAATGTTTAAACTACAATATTCAATGTATCAATTATTATGAATGCACTACTAACGTGTTTCAAAACTATCATATTGTTATTAAAAATTAAAAAAAAAAAAAAAAAACAAAATAAAATGTTTAAACCACTGTAAGGGGCTGGGGAGATAGTTCAGTAGAATAAGCCTTGCCTGAGTTCAATCCCCAGTTCAAGGGGTGGGGGGACATGACACCGTAAGGAGCATCTACCACACTGGGCATGGTGGCACCACCTATAATCACAGCACTCAGAAGGCTGAGGCAAGAGGATGACCATGAGTTTGAGGCCAGCCTGGGGTACGCAGCAAGCTGAAGGAAAGCCTTGTAGATAGCAAGTATCTATACGTGAAAATAAATTTCAGCAATGTTAAGGGTTAAGGCAAAGGTTTTCAATAAAAATTAAGAGATGCTGATGTTCATTGATCAACAATCTGTTATGCAAAGATATCAGCAATCTGTGGGATGGGTGGCAATTCCTAAGAGCCGGTGGTTAAACAAGCCATTCTTGTGTTAGTCACAGTAAACAGGGCACACACCAGAGGGTGCCAAAGAGATAGTCCTTTAGGTTTAAATGCCAAGATACAATTATATAAGTTGAGATACAAATTGGTGGATATCTGATGATACTAAGGAATTATAGCTCTTGTTATATAATAACATTATTCTTTTTTTTTTTTTTAAAGAAAGGGTCTACAGAGTGTTTGGAGTTTCATTACTAGATCAGACTCTAGTAATCCGCCTGTTTATAGCATTCCAAGAGCTGGGATTACAGGCATGCGCCACCACGCCAGTCTCAACTGCTGTCTCAGCATGTTCCAGGGGCAGAGCCAGCATGGCAGGCCTGGGGATTGAATCACTGGCCCTCTATTTCTTAAAAACCATTACTCTTCAGACATACTTTATGGAAGTATTCAAAGATGATACAATGTCTGAAATTTCATTCAAAATAATTCCACATAGAGTGAGGAGGATGAAATACAGAAGAAATAAAATGAATCAAAAAATAGTTAATTGCTCAAGGGAGGTGATAAGTATACTATGAGTCATAATGTTAGTCTATACATTTTGCTTTCTACAATAACATGTTAGAATAAATATATTTTCAAATGTGTTAAAGAATATGTTAAGCAGCCGGGCATGGTGGCGCACGCCTGTAATCCCAGCATGTGGGAGGTTGAGGCAGGAGGATCGGTGGGAGTTCAAGACCAGCCTGGGCTACAAAAGTGAACTCAAGGTCAGCCTGAACTGCATAACAAGACCCTGTCTCAAAAAAAAAAAAAAAAAAAAAATGTGTTAAGTGCTGACATTTAATGAAGCATATGGCTCCAAAATTACAAGTGGGTGAATAAACTGTAGAAGTCAATTCTCCAAACTGATAATACAGTTTCAGAAAATGTTAAGAACTATTAAAAAAAAAAAAGAACCTTCAGAGTTTCTGACATATTCCATTAACTTTTTTTTAGTTTTTTGTTTGTTTGTTTTTAATGTATTTGGCTTCAGTTTGGGTTTCTGTGAAAGCCTTAAAAAATATTAATCTGGACACTGAGGGTGTCAGTGCTAGTATCAAAAGTCCTGGTTTTAACTACCAGGATGAAAAAATAAAACAAAAGCAACACTCTGTAACTGAAATTTATGGGTTTGAATGCCTATTCCTCAGCATGCACGGTTCCTTTTTCCAGCTTCTCTTACCACTGCCTTACACATACAATTTTTCCACATGCTTGGAGACCACACATATCCCATATAGCATTAATTCCCCAACCCTGAAAGCACAAGTGTAAGTCAGACTTCTCCTTACATGGGTGACTGCCTTTGAAATGTTTATTTATAACCCAGTCATGCCACACAATGAAAAAACACTAGGACTCAAGGATATATAATTAACCACAAAAAAGGCAACTTTTCTATCAAACAAATAAAAGTAGGTAACCTAAAAATGATCATATGAACATGGAAACCAACGTTTTTAAGGTGACCTCATAGGAATGTAAAATAGAAGTCACCACCTACTTTACAACTCAAAGGCAAATGAAATACAACTGATGTTATACTTTGGCCTGAAACATACTTCTGTTGCCTTGAAATAGAAGACACAGATAGGGAGCACACACATTGCTTTGTCCTTTCAAAAGAAACAAGACAACTGGAAATAATGGCACTCAGAAGGCAGAGGTAGGAGAATGACCATTTTAAGTCCAACTGGGGCTACACAGTAAGAACCTATCTTAAAATCAAAACAAGGACAACAATAAAAAGAAATGAGACAAAACAGTACTACAGCCATCATGTCTCTAGCACTCCATTACACTCACACATACTCTCTTATTCTGTCAACCTGAAAAATGGGCACCATTATCCATTCTACACATGAGAAATCTCAAGTGTAGGTGGTTAAATTAGTTACCTGAGGCTACACAACTGCTGACTACAGGAGTAGCATCTTGAACCAGATCCACTGGGCTCCAAAGCCCAAGTTCTTTCCACAATAACCATGGTGCCCTACAAAGATAGGAAGCAAAAGATACAGACATGCAAGGTCCTCTAGGCCTGACTCAGAGGCCCGAGCCTCGACGCTACAAACATGGACTTCAATGGGCCTAAAGGTACACTTGATGCCTGTCTTTCTGACATACGTCAGAATCCTTTGGCACCAGATCCACCTCCTATCTTCCTTTCAAGTCCTTTAGGGAATGTTCAGTAAGACAAAAAAAAGTCGAGGGAAGGGAGTACACAGACAAAAAAACAAAAAACAAACAAACAAAAAAATCCCAGGGGTTTTAAAATGATCACTAAATTAGCATTCACAGTGTAGATTTCCAAACTTCAAGAGACTGTCACTCATGCTCTCTACTAAACAGCTCTTGGAGATGGGAGAATTACAGTGCTAGAAAAGACCTTGGTTTAGCTTCCTCTGTTTAGTAACAAGCAAGTGGGAGATGAGATGTGAGAGGACTGACTCTCCTTACATTATGAGTCTCACTGTTTAAATGGGTAAAGGCAAATGCAATGAATACAATTTAGTTGATACATTTTTTCTGTTAAAAAAAAAAAAACAACCATACTAAGGTATCACTAATTTATTTTGCACCCATTAAAAAAACTACCTTTAATCTTCTAAGATTTTAAAGACTGTATTACAGAAAAGTTTAAGCAAAAATTGCTACTTCATACAACTCCTAATTATGAAAGTTTCAAAATAATAACTAATCCTACTAAGAATGTTTATCATGTGCCTTTTTTTTTTTAAGCCAGGTGTCTTTAATCACCCTAACTACTGTGCAGATAGAAACTACTGCCATCTACTTTTTTGTTTGCTTGCCATTCTGAGGATTGAACCCAGAACCTTCCACTAAGCTATGTCCCCAAATCTTTTTTTTTTTTTTTAATTTTTTCTTTCTTTATTTATTTGTTTGCTTGTTGTGTTTGTTTGTTTCTTTATTTATTCATTTTGTGGCTGGCTCAGCCTGCCCTGGTGGTGGCGCTGGCGCAGCATGTGGTGCCGGGGATCGAACTGCAGTCCCCGCAGTTGCCTGAGCCCTCCTAAGCAGGCGCTTTAGACCACTGAACCATCTCGCCGGCCCCCCCCAAATCTTTTTTATTTTGAGACAGGGTCTTGCTAAATCGTGCAGACTGGGCTCAAATGTAACGATCTTTCTACCTCGCCTTTTCAGAGTGGTAGGACTACAGGCACAGAACACCCTGTCTAGCTACTAGCCACATTTCAAGCAACTAAAGGAGCGTATTATCACCCCTGAACTCTATTCTTTCTACCTCTAGGATTTTGCATTTCTAAATAGTCACAAAAAGCATTTCAAAATTATCAATGAATGCTATCGAACTTTATTCTCCAGGAGAACCAGGCAGAATAACAGTGGTGCTAGATCAGTTTGCTAAGCATTTAACATTTCTGTCGCAGAAAACTCTTTAAGTTTAAAAAAAAAAAAAAAAAAAATACTTCTTGCTATCTTTATGTGCCTGTCAAACTTTAAAGATTTCCTTTACACGTAGACACGAACCGAACATCTAACAGTCCCATTCCTCATTTTTGCTAATGTGCTCTGTAAAAGAAAGTGGATAGAATCTTGAAAATGGGGCTGGGGAGATAGCTTGGCAGTCTGAGTGCCTGTCTGGCAAGCACAAGGTCCCAAGTTCAATCCCCAGTACTGCATGCCATGATGGCCCTGAAAACCAGGTGCGATGGTGCACGCTTGTAATCCCAGCACTGAGGAGGCTGAGGCAGAAAGATCACTACAAGTCTGGACTGCACAGAGACCGTGTACCAAAAGAAATTAAAAACAAAAATTTTTCAAATGGTCCACACTTCCTCTATTCTCAGATAATTCTCCGTGAGCCAAAGAGAAAACTAAGAATACCTATATACACTTAGGAGTTATTGTCCTGTGTATGCCCTTTACCATGGATCAATGTTTCACTTACCATCTCGGTCCTCGTCATGGATGCTGAGGTAGAGATACTCTAGTCCTCTTCCTTTTTTGCCATGCTCTGCTCCCTGTAGTTTAGTCATGAGTGTTGTTTTACCAGAACCATCTTCACCTACAAATAAAATTTTCAAGAAGACAAAGACAAAGATGGCAAGTCATAGCATTCATGTGACAAGGAACAACGAAGAATCTAACGCAATGCCACTGCTGAGATATCATCTACTTTCACAAACAAAGCAGACTTTGCTCTAAGAGTTACCAGAGAGGGGACAGGGTAAACACTACAATTTCCAACATATAAAATGACATTCTACTGCAGTTTCTCTTATTTCACAAAGGAGAGAGGAAAGCCAATGGTCCTATCTATCATCTCTAACATATGTATTCGGAGAAGTAAAAGCTGGGGATAGTTTCTCACAAAACAAACTTTTACCACAAGAAATTATATTTTTCAGAACAGGATTAATCTCCAAGTCTAGAAACTCAATTTTAAAAAAACCTGATTATTATTATTATTATTATTATTTCCTCACAATCATGAAGAACAGAAGTTATTTATGTTTGATTTCAGCACATCTCCTTCATAAGCATTCTGAAGATTGAGAAACTAAGGAAAATAACTATAATCCTAAGCAAACTCCAAAGCACAATCTCAGTTAATTACTAAGTGCTTCCTTATCTCCCTCCGACCAATGAAAAACAACTCCCTAAAATAAAACCTTCTAAACATCAAGTAGAGCCACCATCAACAAAGATCACTAGACAGTTTTAAGACTTAATAGTATAGAATTACAGTCCTGAGTAAAAGGTAAACCACAAAGAAGCGCCATCCACCGACCAAGCCATACTTTTTTCAGGCTCTCTAATCCATACGGACCATGTAAGCCTGATTTTAATATCAGTTCATTCTGTGCCACCTGTTATTCTACAGCTGAACTTACTAATTCCTTTTTTTGAAGCTCTCCAAGGTCCACTATAAGCTCCCAACAGTCTGAAGGCTATCCGGTCCCTTTAGAAAGAGTAGGAAAATCTAAGTACTGATTCCCATAAGGCCCGGTGATGGAGATAAAAGGTCTGTGAAAATCAGGAGCCTTCAGGAAAGACCATGAATTCTTCAGAATCTGCCCTCAAGAGGGCCGGATAATCCGCTCCGCAGTCTAAAGTGTCTGCTTGCACGGTTGGATCCCCGGTGCAACGCACTGGCCCTGCCCCTGGAGCACGCTAAGAAGGCCATTGAGACTGGGTGTGGTGGTGGCGCCTGTAATCCCAGCTCTTGGGAGGCTGTAAAGAGGTGTATCACTAGTTTGATTTAGTAATGAGACAATGAACACCCCCTAAATATAGAAAAAAAGAAAGAGGAATCTGCCTTCAATGTTCCTTTAGTGAGCATCTTCCACAAGAGGCTTCAGTGTTCAAACAGTGTGCTCCTGCCTACTGACACTTGTTCTTCAAAACACCCAACCCCCTTTCACAGCACAAAACAATGTGATGCTCCCACAACAATCTCCCCATGCCCAACGTGGTGCGATCCCCAACGCACATGTATCTGCTAGAATGAGACTGTTGTCAAGTGTCTACGGACTGTCTGTGCGGTCCCATTGCCCAGCCCACAGGTCCTACTCCACGAATGGGTCTATCGCACGAATACACTCAAGAGATTCTCACTTGTATGAGGAACTGAGGCCACAGAGGATAAGGACCACACTCATGAAATTCAGCATTGAGGGTAGAAATAATAAAGTTCTCAGCGCTGACTCCCAGGCTAGCCATCCTTTGAAGAGTTCTTAAGACATCTGAACACTGTTCTAGCAGATCTAAAAAAGCTCTCGTGGTCGAGAGCTGGCTGCTCATCTACTCCCTCCTTTCTCCGCATCGTGAACTTGGTGAAAGAAGGCCAGGGGCGCAGGAAGTCAATGGTGATGTCGCGCCCAGGTGGAGGTGCTAACCAACCCGGGACAGTACCACGGGGTTCTCCAAGGTGGGGTGGGCTTGGCGACTCCCTGGTGGTCCTGTCAAGGCTCAGCACGCCCCAGCCCCGGCCGGCAGAGGACAGGTAGCAGCAGGGGAGAAGCGAAAGGCTGGGACGTGGGAGGGGCGCCGCCTCGCCCACCCCAGGGCCCCCGGGAGCGCCCGCCGCTCACCGAAGACTAGGATGTTCTTGCCGGACGGCAGCTTAGACCTGGCGCGGGTGGACACTTCGCTCAAGATCGAAGACCTGCAGCAACAATGGCAAGGCGGTCAGCCCAGGCCCGCCCTGGCCCGGCCCTCCCCGGCTCGGCCCGCGGCCTCACCACAGGCTCTGGCCCTCCTCCTCTTCGTTGGTTAAGTCGCCGGCGACAGCCACCGCGGGCCCGTTGGGGCCCAGCAGCAGCTTTTTCTCTATCCCCACTGGCGCCATCTTGCCAACTGCAGCCACAAAGAGGGCCCTCCCTCGGGCCTGCCAAGGACCCGTAAGGACCCCGCCGGGCCACCCCCGCGCCTCGCCGCGACGTCTACGCCACAAGGGCCACGCGGCCCGTCGAGCGCTGCCGACCCTGCTACGTCTGCGGGCTGCTACCGGTCGCCAGGCTGCCGCAATGGCCGGAAGCTGCACGGTCAGGCAGCCGCCTGGGCAGCCCCGAGGGGGGCGGGGCGGGGCGGGGCGGGGCCGCCTGGAGCCGGGGCGCACCGGCAGCCTCTATCGGGCAACCCCGGCAGCGCCGCGGAGCGCCTCTCCCACCCTGTCGGAGCGAGTTTAGGCCCTCCCGCTGTTCATCCTTAGCCAGGCAGACAGGTGGACAGACAGCCCCGCAGGATAGCGCCCTAGACTGTGGGCCTGAGTCACGCACAGTCTTACTGAATCTTCTTAAACCGATGAGAAGAATGAACCTCACAACATTGTAACATTGTCCATGGGCCCAAAGATAGGAGGTAGCATCCTGGCGTTAAACTTTTAATTATGCTATTCATTAAACTTATATTATGAATTTGGGCTATCCTCATCAAACCCTGCACCGAAGGATGGGTCCCCAAATACTCATATCCTGGTTTTCACCTCCTCTGTAAGACCCTAGTAGAATTGTGAAGTAGTGAGTTTTACTACAGTAAGAAATACACGTAGTTTGCTTTATTTAACTGTTTTAAAAAATGATATGCAGCCTTTTTCCAGTTCCAGGCACTTGGCAGCGCGGTTTACAGAACAGTTAAGGCCAAGTCCAAGAACCACACCACACACAAACAGTCCCCAAAATGGCATCAAGAAACCTTGGTCACAGATACAGATCTCTGAAAGGGGAAGATCACAAGTTCCTTAGGAACATGGGTTTTGCCAAGAGCACAAGAAATACTTTAAGGAGATGCAAGCAAACAATGCCAAGGCCATGAATGCACGCGCTGAGGCTATCGAGGCCCTTGTCAAGTCCAAGGAGGTCAAGCGCAAGATCATCCCAAAGGGAGTAAGTACACTACAGGCTTGCTTGACTTGCCTATATTGCCCACACCAAGCTTGGGAAGCGTCTCCATGCCTGCTATACTAAGGGTCGCAGGCCTTGCCAGCCAAAGGTCTAGGCTCCAGCCTTTGCTCCCAAAGGTGCCCAGGCCCGCATGAAGGCAGCACAGCAAAAGCCTCTTATCTGGTGATGTGAAGACAAGACTGGTGTGACCCATGGGGTGCCATCTATGGGGGGGAGCTGGTGTCCTCTTGTGTTATGTACAAATAAATGTGAGGCAGGATAAAAAAAAAAATATGCAGAAAAATATGTAGGCCAGGTGAGGTGGCACACCCGCATACACCCAGCATTCAGGGAGGCTGAAGCAGAAGGATGGCCAAGAGTTTGAGGCCAGCCTTAACTACATAATGAGACCCTGTCCCCTCCTCTCTGTGGATTCAATTTAGGAAAGGAAATGTGAAAGAATGGGTACAGGAAAAGGAAGAGAAATAGTAAAGTGAGTAAAAATACATCACACTCATCAAGGGTATCTTTAGGTGTGGGCCCGAAGGACTGTTCTATGCTTTTTATAAGGCATTGTTAAGTATCACACAGAAATAGGCTATGGCTGAAAAGTAACCACTTATGTGGGTTTCAAGTGAATAACAGAACAGTGACCCTAGCACTGCCAAAAAATTGGCAGCATAAATTACAGGATCCAACAAACAGGAGTATCATTTGCCAATTCGGATATAAGTTTTATAAAAGACAATTAGTGAAAACCTGTTACGGCTTATATCTAGATGTTTCCTCAAAGCCTCATGCACTCATTACTGGGGCTTTTCTGAGGTGGTTGGATCTAGGGTGTGTGAATATGGCCTATAGGCAAAACTGGATTGGTTGGGCATAGTTCTGGGTGTGGATGACACCAAATAGGCTGATAGTCTGAATGAAACATTATAAAGAGAAAAAAGGCAGGCTGTCTGCTTGCTGTGTCCTGTCTGCCAAGCCATGGACTGTTTCTCCTGTGATGGCCCTCTGCCATGTCCCGTTGGTTTAGAGGCAACTTCTACAAGCTGAGAGCTAAAATAAGCTTTCCTCCTTTAACGTAGATGTCAGGTATTTTGTTCAGCAATTAGAAAGTAACTAAGACACTCATATGTTAGACATCTGGGAGGAGCAGGCAGTGTTTAAAGTCATAAAAAGGCAACCAGTGAACTTTCACAATATATTAGATGGAGCTGAAAATTCTATGTCAGTAAACTTAAAAAGCAAGAGGACAGAAAGTTGGAAAGGAAAAGATTGAAACAGGTTTGAACAGTGTCTTTTCTGGAAGGTATATCAGGCTGCTGCAGACACAGCAAATGCAAGCTTGAATAGGGCATGTGGCAATTCACAACAGACAAAAATTGATGAGATGCAGGCAGGATCGAAGCTTGTAAAGAGAGGGCTGGCAAGTGGCAAGGAGTACTAGCAGAGGCTGCTAGGGGCCTGTCTTGGCCAGTTCAGGGTGCCAGCAGTGATTGGATCAGAATGTAGCAGCTCACTCATGCTACAGATGACCTGAGGCAGAAAGGGTGCCTAAAATACCTGGCAGCAAACTGAGCACAGACTAAATCTAACAAGATGAAGTTTAACAAAACTACTACAGCCTTGTTGTAGGGTTTAACAGATAAAAAAAAAAAAAAAGAAACCATAAAATCAGGATAGGAATCACTTAAAAATAAAAATTAAATATAAGGCTTGATGTAGCTAATCTGAGAGGTGGTCCAGTAGAATGCCAAAATGTGCCTAATGTCCACAAATTCTTACTGGACCTAGCAAAGAAGCCGACCCATAAGCAGGCCACAATTTTTAGGATCACATTTTTCTTTGGATACATTTTATGAACAGGTATGTGCAGCAGTAGGTGACTAAGCTCATAAGGACACTGTGCTGATACAATATGAAAGTCAGAGGTCATCAGCATTAAGGATGAAAGATGTAATACACATTAAAAAAGCTGAAGCTTACACCAAAAAGGAAAACCGGCCATATAATATGGATGATTCAATGCAACTTCACATTTAGCTTTTACAAGTGGAAACATTTTAATTAACAAAACACTCCCTGGCAAGTGCAAGGTCATGAGTTCAAACCCTGGTCCCAACAAAAAAACAAAAACAAAAACAAAAAAACAAAACATCAAACAATTCAGTGGATAGGGATTTCAGCTGAACACTCTGGAACTACTCTGAGTTCTGGGGAAGAATTTTGTCACTAGCCCAAAATACTAATACCCAAATAGCTCACGGAGTATTCATTTTGATATAATGCCAAGTTAATATTAGAGATTGATAATTTTCCCTTTGAGCTATGTTCTTAGAGCTTAAAGAATAAAGAAGTATTACTAAACAAATATTTGATCTTATAGAAAAATGTTATCTTACCAATCTCCCACTTAAAGTGTATTTTCCTTTAGAAATTATTGTAATGATTTAAGGAGTTCTAAGTGTCACAAAAGTTGTTTCACTGACGCTATCCCTGTTTTGTAGATTCACTGTCCTATGAGGGTTTAGAAGACTATATACTTCATGATGTTTTATATCTTTCAAGGTACTTGGTGTTTGTGTGATCTGTGTACTGAGACCTTGTAGACCCTGTACTAAATACAATAATAAATAAATAAGTAGAAAATTTGAAGCAGTCTGAGTTACTAAACTCCCAGACTGGGCTCAAACTTGTAATCCTCCTGCTTCAGCCTCCCAGAGCACTTAGCTCAAGGCACTGTATTTTTAAGAACTCAAACTAAAAACTGATAGCTTCTTTAACGGCACCCTTGGGGCGTTTGACCAGGTTGTAGTATTTGTGTGCAAGGTTCACAGCCTTCCGTCCTTGCTGAAAGGGAAAAGACCACAAAATTGAATTCCAGTGATTTCCCATTTTTTTAACTCCATGGAGAAGATAATTTACTTCTTCTTCAGTAAAGTTTTTACGAATTCTTCTTTTTTCTGCAATTAATCAAAGTTGTAGAATACATTAGTACTTGCTAAAAAAAAGTGGAGTGTTCATGAGACCCAAGTAAGAACTAGAAATGGCAAAGTAAAATTTTATGCATAAGATACTGAACATATGAAAGTCCACTTCAGTTTTAAAAAAAACAACATCTCATGCTCCCTTCGGCAGCACATATACTGAAAAGAACCCTACTGTTAATTTAGGTGCTACAAAAGCGGCTTCAATAGCTGTAACTGAACCTACTGTAAGAATATCCTCATTAGCTTTCAACCAAGAAACAAAGGCTATATTTCATTTTTAATGTAAAATTCCCAAGGAATTACCTATCTCACAGACAGCCTTCCAAAGGGCTCCATAACTTCAGAAAATACCAAACTTGTTACTTTAAGTATTAGGCTTAATATTTTTAAGAATAAAGATCTTTTAAAAGTTAAAAAACATGATCACTACCTGTACAGGTGCTGTTTGATTAAAAATCAAAATAATAGGAAACATAATGATGAAGACAGGTTTTTTTGTTCTGTGTGTGTATGCACGTGTGCATTTAATTATTTAGAACAGAACCTAGGCCCTTCACTCTGCCCTACATAACCAACTCTTTTCTAATTTCTTAAATGAGATAGTGTCTCATTAAGTTGCTAAACTATTCTGGCAGGCTTGAACTTAAGATTCTCCTGCCTCAGCCTTCCAGAGTGCTGGTATTATAGGTATGTGCCATTGTATCCAGGTTGATTCTCTAGTTTTTCAACTATATTTTCTTAAAAAGAGTACACAAAGGATAAGCAAGTATGTCTGATGATAATTACTAGGAAATACTGTTAGGTCTAGCTTTTTTTGTTTATTCTTGACTCGAAGCACTTGTAGATAGATGCTGGAGAGTAGTAGTTTGTATTTTCACTTGAGGCTTCAATTTACTGTAGGATATAGTTAGGCTTGGTCAGCCTCAGAAAATTTTGTCCTCGAAAGCCAAGACTATTAGCCATTTGTCCATATTTCTAATATAAGAGTCACAGTTTAGAACTTTTAAAACAGAAGAGAAAAATCTTACCAACAGAAAGCTGAGAAAGCAATGTAAGTAATATCTCACTTTAACAGTATTACTCAACAGCAAGCTCAATGAGGGCAGACACTGGTATCTAGCTTGTTAATCATTGTATTCCCTGTACTTAAATTAGCATCTCAGACATAGGAGATGATCATAATTAAGGAAACAAATTACAAATTACAGTAACACATACTCCAGTTCATAAAAGCTTCTATTTTTGAACAATTCAGTTTATGAATAGAAGCATTTGGCAAAATTTTGCTTCTGTTTGCAAACTCTGAACTCTGCATCCAGGGATGAACGCAACTGCAGTCATCTTGAGAATCACGAAACAGATTAAGTTCATCGACCAACATACCACTGTATTATTGATCAAATTCTTTCAAAATTATTAGTACTTGGTGCTTTTGGGGCCACTAGAAAACTGTGGCTTTCCAAGGAAGTTTTTAGGCTCATTTGCTAAATGATTTGAACCTGGTATAATCAGGCCTGGATAGGTTAAAACTTTTGGGATACTGAGGGCCTGGAGCTCTTCACGTAAAGCCACTCTTTTCCACTGCAACTGCCACCTCCCTGACTTCTGCACTTAGAATCTGCGCCCCAATCCTCAAAGGCTTCCACATCCGAGTACTGGGCAGCCTAGAAGGAAGGAATGGTTGTGCATGCTAAGCCTTAGCTATTTTAGTGTTCATAATACTAAGTGTGTATTAGGGAGAGCAGGAAAAAATGACAGGAGAGTTCAATCCCAGAAGCTCTTACTTTCAAATCCTTTGTACAGGGCAGGCATGATGGTGCATGGCTATAATCCCAGAACTCAGGAGGCTGAGACAGGAGACTGTTGTGAGTTCAAAGCCAGGCTGGATTACATAAGTGAGTTGAAGGGCCAATCTACATATCAAAACACTGTCTCAGAAAACAAAACAAAAAAATCCTCTCAAGCTACCAATTCATCCTGGCAGAGAGCCCTGAGGAAATCTAAATGTCTAGATACTGCAGTGATCCAGGACTTATTTATTAGTTTAAGCTATAATAAATGAATAGTGGTAAAATATCCTAATACAAAATGGAAAGTTAGGGCTGAGGGTACAGCTCTGCAGCATATGCACCTGCTTGGCAAGTGCATGGTCCCAAGTTCAACTCTAGTACTGAAAAAAGAAAAAAAAAGAAAAGTAATTCATGAAGAGGAAAAAAATATTGGCAAGATACAAAATATTTGAGGTCTGTTGGTTAAGATGTGTAAGCAAAGCAAATATGTAACAACTAAAAATATTCTCTATTAATTTACATAGTAAAATCATCTTTAGAATCTCATGAAATGGGTATAATTTATATATTATATATTCTCAATATG
>PVKN010028229.1:0-13303 GCA_004027915.1 Capromys pilorides
ACAGAATGCATCTTGGGGAAGTAAGGTGGCTCCCCCTTATTTGCAGCTTTGCTTTCCGGGGTCTCAGCTACTCAAAGTCAAACTCAGTCTGAAAACATTAAGTGAGAAATCCCAGCAATAAACAATTATGCACTGAGGTGCACAGTGAAAGCTCTCCTTGTCCCTCTCCGCCCTGCCCGGGATGTGACTGGTCCCGCGGCCCAGGGTATCCGCACCGTGGGTGCCACCCTCTGGTCAGTACCTAGCCATCTGGGTGTCAGGCCAACCTGCAGTACCACAGGGCTTGTGTCACAACGACAACCTTACTTTACTTAACGCTGTCCCTGCAGTGCAAAGCGAGGGACGGCGATTCAGACACGCCGAAGAGAAGCTAGGTCAAAGGGCTGGCTTTCAGTTGGGAGTTCTTGATTCAGTGAGAAAAGAAAAACTACTTGACGAGGTGCTAAGCTCTATAAATTCGCAACCCATGAAACTGTGAAGGAAAAGTAAGTTGGTACCAGGTTACTGTCGCATCTCAAACTTATGGTTGGGTTATAGTGTGTGACAAAGGTACAATGAAGGTGGAAAATGTCAAATTAGAGGATTCGGAACTATCTCTAGCTTAAGAGTATCCAGTGGGAGTCTAAGAACATGTCCCCCAGAGACAGGAGGGGATTATGGTGACAGTCACACTCACTGAACACAGACCATGCCCTGGGTACCCAATGTGCATCCCCTTATGAAGGTCCCATGACAACCCAAGAAGTAGGCCTCGGTGTCTTCCCCAGGCCAGACGCCTCACGGGTGTCCTGACCCAGGGTCCTAGAGCTCTGTGTGCCCCTCCTCACCGCAGCCAACTCTCAGCTCTCGGCTCTGGCCACATGTGCTGTCCCGGGGACACCGCCTGAATGGAGCAGGGCATGGGATCTGGAGAGGTTGGCGCTCTGAGGCCACAAGGAGGAGAACAGAAGGCAGGGCGTGCGGACCTGCTGAGTCCTGCAGGGGACCAGAGGGGGTGGGGACAAGAAGAACCGAGGCTGCAGAAGGCCAGGGAGGACCACGTCCCTAAGCCAGAGAGCCTGGTGGATGGTCACCTCGCCACCACTGCTGGCCATGAAGAATCTGCCTCCTGACCTCACCTCTTGTCAACCCTCCCTCCCTCCCTCCTGCGTTCTGAGGGCCCCGACCTTCTCCCAAGAACACCTGTGGAATCCATTTTTCCCCAAGGAAGGGGCTCCACTGGGTGTGGCCCGGACAGGGACTCGGAAGGGCTCTGCCTCGCCAGCAGGGCCAGGCTCCCGCGTGCTGCCTCCGAGGCCGCCACAGCCCTCTGCGGGCCGCTTGGGTGGACCAGGGAGACTGAGGCCCTGGAGGTAAACGAGTGCGGACTGTGCGGTGGAGGCTGAGGGCAGGAAGGAGTCCAGAGGCTTGGATTCGTAATCTTTGTTTTTTAAGGAACAGCGATTTTTCTCTTCAAGAAAGCACTCAGCTTCCTTGAATTTTAGACCTTGCACAAATATTTTTTTAGGAGAAAAAACCCTCACAGAATGCCTGTCCCAGCTACTCACTTCCACAGTGAATCACAGGCACAAAACCACAGCTATGTGGCTGACAAAGGAACTATGTGTTTTCCCCTTTGGTTATTGGAAATCATTTAGCAATCTTCACCGTGTCATAGGCCAGATGGGCAGCCTGACGTACCCCTCAGGGTCCTAAAAGCACCCACTTACAACAGGGTCACCCCACACACACACACCCCCAAGCTCTCTGCTTTTGCCTTTTCCTGGAAGTCCTGCGGCTGAGCTTAAATCTCCCCCTCAGCCCCTCTGCACAAGTGCTTGCACGCACATGTGTGTGTTCCCAGGCAGTTCCTGGGGAGGGGAGGGGGAGGGGGAGATGCGCCCCCAAGTTCTGCAGGGAGACAAGTGTATGCCTCAGGCTTTTGCGTTACTGTTACCACGATGCCACTGTGCTTCCCGCAGAGGTCTTGACCTGCGAAGCTCACAGGGCTCTTCCGAGTGCAGCAAACGAACTAAGGATGGCAGGTTACAGATGGAGTGCCTGGAAACTCCCGAGCCCGCACAACGGAGGCTTCCTCAGTGCCTCAGGCATGGGGATATATTTGATATATTTGAAAACCTAGAGCTAAAAGCCGTCACGAGATGTAAGAGCCCCCTTCAGGAGATTTGCAGCATGGTGTCCCCAGCTGTTTTTTAAAAATGTATTTGGTACAGGGTCTTAGTAGTGATCCTCCTGTTTCAGCCTCCCCAGTGCTGGGATTACAGGCATGTGCCACCACACCCAGGCCACCACACCCGGTCTCTGTGACTGGCTGTGTGTGCCCGGGGCTGGGCTGGTGATGGCACCCAGGCTCCTGCACTTGCCTGAGCAGGCATTTAGGCCTGGTGTCCCCAGCTTTTAACCCAGCCTTGGGTCACCTCCTACCTCCTGGGGGAAATTCTCTGCAAAGAATTGTACACAGTGTGGCTGGACGGGACAGGGCTCCCAGGGCACTGGTTCCTTCCCACTCCCTCGCTCCCTCTCCCTCCCAACCCCCCCCCCACAACCACCCTCTTCTTTTCCAAGCCTGCTGCAGGAAGCCGTACACAGGATGGTTTCCTGAGGCCTGCAAGACCCCTCTGCTCCACACGTGGCTGTCAGGGACCCTGGCCCAGGCCCTCAGGGCCCTCTGGACTTTTCTGGGTGGTAGCCCACCCGAGCTGGGCATCCCCTACAGCGCCCCCTGGAACCTGGTTCTCCAGCACTCCCCATCCCCACCCACCCATTCCAGAGCCAGTTCAGCGAACTGCTGGCTAGCAAGACTGCCCTCGGCTTCCTTGTTGTAAAGTGGGGGGCAGGAGCCGCTGGCTCACAGCGCTGTGGGAAGAGCAATGGGCCCGACAGCGGCCACCTGCTCCTGCTGACCCCGAAGGGGTTCCTTCACCCCCTTTCTTCTGGCCTGGTTCAGCCAATAGAGACCCCAGCAAGCAGTCAGAGGTGGAAGGAGTGAGTGGGGTCCGCCTGCGCTGCCGCCCCATGGGGGATCCTCTCGATGGCTGTGCTCCTCCTCCTCCTCTGGGTTCCAGCCGCAGCTGGTCCCACGTGGACCCAGAGGTTCGGGGCTGCCCACGGTGCCACCCTCCTTTGTGGTTTCTGGCACCGTGGCCCATGCCTTCGTAAACCGCCCCTGTCCAATGCACTTTCCTTAGATGCCAGAACCTTGATTCAGGTAAGAAACGCTGTTGGCGACAGCTGAGCACCGAACCGCGTGGCTCAGCCCTGCGACCACCTTGCTTCTGTTCAGACCACAAGGCCACAGCCAGCACCAGCACTTTACGCCCCGTGTGCAGTGGCTCTGCACAAACGAACCCCGTGAACCTGGGCTCCGTCTGACCCCTGGCCTGCGCTGGCATCCACGTGCCACGCTGTCCCCGGCACTGAAGTAGTGGCCGCCTGTGCCTTGTGGGCTTCCTCATTAACCTCCACAGACGGGAGGCTCAGACCACAGCCACACCACACTCAGCGCCCATGCTCCAAATTCTGCTTCCACATGAGCCCGGCCACATCCCTTGCGCCACACTAACGCTGTTCCCTAATCCTACCGAACCACCACTCCACTGCTAAGCTGAAGGCCCACGGCACCACCTCCAGAACCACCCAGGCCTGCCCTCGGCACCTCCGCCCACAGCCATACATCCAGACTCACCACCGGGCTGTGACGGAGGCCAGGCCCTCCTGCCCCTCTGCTCCTGAGTGCGGCCCCGCCCAGCAGCAGGACCGACCCACCTCCACTTACCCCCCCTAGTCAGACCCAAGTGGCACCTGCAAATCCACCGAGCTGGTGGGCTGCGGTGGGGTCCCCTGGCGCCGTGCCTGAGAGCAGCGCGGGTGGAGCCAGCACTCTTGATGGCGGGGACGGCGCGATGAGGAGGAGGAAAGAGAGCTGTGGCTTTCTCTCTCCCACTCAACGGCCGGCAACCGGGAGGATGGGCCAAGAGCTCAAAGCTTAGAGACCTGTAAGGGCGGGGCCTGGGGCCAGGCTGGGAGAAGCTCCCACTAGAGTGGGCTCTCGAGTGTCCCCGGCAGTTCGGGCGCTGGAAGCTTGGTCCCCAGAGAAGCCCGCTCGGGAGGAACCATGTTTAGGAGATGGGTTCTAGTGGGCCCTTAGCTCACCAGAGGTACCACTGCGGGCTGTGGAGGGTCCCTGGTCTCCCCTTCCCCTGCTTCCTGGGCATGAGGTGAGCCGTATTCTCTGCCTCACATTCCCTCCACTGCTGAGGCCTAGAGCAATGGGTGGGTCTGCCACATCTTGGACTGCATCCTCCAAAACTGTGAGCTAAAAGAAACCTTTTCTCTCTTTTTTTGCAGAACTGGGGACTGAACTCAGGTCCTGGCGTTCTTTCTAAGTTAATTATCTCAGGTATTTGGTTATGATGACGGAAAGCTGACTACAGCAGTTCTCTTCTGGAACCGGCCTCAGGGAGGGGTTCTGGTAAGCCTTAACCCTAGAGAACTTACAGAAGAGAGGCACCCAGGCTTCTTCTGAGATCTTGGGGCTACCTCAGGACAGATGTTCACCTTTGACTTAAATAAGGGAGGAGATAGGGGGGGGCGTGGAGGAAGCAGGCCCCATTTCCCTCAGATCTGCTCAGCTGCCCAGGGTTAAAGGATGCAGCGACCCCCCACTGGCCAAGGGCGCCAGGCAGGCCAGTGCCCGTGTACTGGGTGGGAGGCACGGGAGGGTGGCAGGGCCCCTCCCTATCAGGACATGCTATGGGTGGCCTGAGTGCCAGCCGGAAGGGAACACACCAGAGATGGTCTCCCTTGCTCCAGGCACTGAAGGAAGAAGGTGTGTGGCGACAGGGGGGTCCTTTCAGGAGACGGGGACTTAACTGAGGGCCTGGCCTGCACCGCGCACTGTTCCAGGAGCTTGGCCTGTATCAGCAACAAAGCAAAGGTCCCTGCCTTGAGCTCATACAGAAGCCAGGGAAAGGCAGACGTTGAGCAAACATAGTAACAGCGCCATGCTTTCTTGTGGCTGAGACACAACCCCAGACCCCAACAAGCTAAAGGACGAAAGGGTTACCCGGCTAGAGGTTTCAGCCCACGGTCGGCCGCTCCAGGGCAGGGGGGCCTGGCCCAGGAGCATGGCCCAGGAAGCCTGCAGGGCAGGCAAGAAGGATCGTACAGGACTAAGGAAGGAGGAGGCCGCTGAACCCTCCCAGGCCACACCTGCCGCAGCAACCGATTCTCTGACCAGGCTTCCCACTTCTGCTCCCACCCTCCAGGATTCAGTCCTCCTCAACACCCCGCCTATGAGGGCATGAGGCTCTGGGGGGACGCCTGGGTATGAACTGTCGCAATAGGTAAGTTGTACCCTTTGTTAGAAAGCAGAAAACAAAAAGTGCTGTGGAAATGAAAAGTAACTCAGGTGAAACTGCTGTCAAGTTGCAGGCTGACAATACTGGGCCACGGGGAAACGGGCGGTGCCTCCCGCTTGAGCTGGAGCTGCGCCCGGGGCCACCGCCTGCAGCTGCACGGGCCCGGCGTGGCACAGCCCTCGGAGACACCTGTCACAGAGCGCATGATACGGAGGGCACCCTGACGGTGTGTCTGGAAGCTAGAGGTAACCCTCGGGGCAAACCCTGAAAAGGTGACGGGGGGGGGGGGGGGGGCGCCTCGAGGAGGAGATGCGGGGCGCCCAAGCAGCGCTCGCGGGCCCACTGAAGGGCACTGCTAGCCGCTAGCTGCTAGGCACACTCAGCCACGAACCAGTCCTTCCCACACATCGCCTGAGTAAATCCTTACGACGTCCCAGTGAGGAAGGAACTGGCTCTCCTATTTTACAGGTTGGGACACAGACGTCCCTCGCAGTCAGCAGCTTGGCCAAGGTCGCCAGGCACCGAGTGGCCCAGTCGGGAAGTGAGACAGGCTCCCCAGACTCTGTCTGTTCCCCTAGAGTTTCCAAGGTCCTAATGGTTGAGAAATTTCAGAAAATCTGAGAAGGGGCAGAGGGAGAAGGCTGGGATTCAGAGCAGTAAAGACAAACCAGGAGGAAGGGGGAATGCTGAAAGAAGAAAGGAAGGTGCGCAACGCTCAGAGCACCTGAAAGTGCGGAGCGAGAAACGCCGCCGAGCTCTCGGGAGGCAGAGGGGCTCGCACCCTGCGGCCTCCGGGGGGGCAGGAGGCTGACACATGCCGCCTGGCGACCAAGTGCCTGCTCCTCCCAGTGCACACCGCGTCCCCCCTGCGACCCCCTCTGAGACTATTGGCTCAGAGAGATTACGAGGTGTGCCCAAAGCAGTAAATCTACAGTGGAAACCCAGGATTGTCTGCGTCGGAAGCCCAGGCTCTTGCCCACAGTACTGAAAATGTGGCACTCGGCCCAGCAGCGTCCCCTCTCCCACGTGAGAGACGCTCGTCCTCCACCCGTGGATCGGAAGCCACATGTGGACGACCTGCCAGGAGATTCCTGCAGGGAGGGCCCGCTTGTGCACCCCACAATTTCCCACAGCCCGATGCTCCCTGATTCTTGTATTCGGTCCCTCACAATAGCTGCTGCTCCCTAGGAGAGGTAGGGAAGTCTGGACCTGCAGCTTGAGAGGGGCTCCCGGCTCCTGAGCCTGCAGGAGGCCATCCACGTCTGCCCAAACCCCTCCCAGCCACTCCTCTGCCGTCTCTTGGCCCCCGCCGAGGGTGCTCTTGGAGGAGGCTCTGGCCATCACCAGTCGCCCCCAGCCCCGGCGTCACCCTCCCCGGACATCTCCTGCTCCCTTCCCACTCCTGAGGGGTTCACTATGACGCGCCACTTCCAGGTCTGGACACTCGGGGCCTGCCCACGCTGCTATCAGGAGACAGCAGCTGCTTGGGAAACCAGGCCAAGCTCACAGGAAACGTCTGACACGGCCAGGCGCACAGGACTTGGCCTCCCAAAGCAAAACACAGCTGGGCCGACAGAAGACAGCGCTGCTGTGAGCTTGGCCTTTTCCAGATTTCACGGCATGGCAGCCCCAGGGCAGAGAGGGACTGGGCTGGCCCTGAGGCTGCAGCTCATTAAGAACATCACAGTAGCCTCTGGCCAGGAAGCTTGCGAGAGTCAGAGGACAGTCAGCCAGTGGACAGTCCTGCCGCTGCCGGTCAGAGAGCTCAGCCAGGAGGCTGGCCCTCCGCAGGCTCCGGTGACCCCTGGGGACTAGAGGCGCACAGCTCATAGTCCTCGTCCCCAAGCCATTCTCTTCATCCAGGCTACGCTGGTTGGACATCTACCACGTGCCGGGCATTGTGTTAGATGCAGGGACACAATCGGGAACTACAGGGACATCGTCCCTGCTCTCACAGGATCCTGGTGCAGGGAGCCAACAAACAGGCCACTGTGAAGCAGCCGGGAAAGAGGCACCTGAAGGGAGCGTGGGGCAGCGCCCGCCTGGGCGCCAGCAGGACCCTGCTCTCCAGGCCTCTCGGCAGCTCATGAGGAGGCACCCTGAGTTCCAAGCACGTGGCGAGCCGCCAGTGCCAAGCAGGGTTCTCTCTCTCTTTTTTTAAAAATGTATTTAGTACAGGGTCTCGCCATGCATATGGCACTTAGTGATCCTCCTGTTTTCAGCCTCCCAAGGCTGAGATCACAGGTATACGCCACCATGCCCAGTCTCATTTGCTGGCTCAGCGTGCCTCCAGGGCAGGGCTGGCACCCACACCGGGAATTGATCCCCTGTCCCTGCACCTGCCCAAGCAGGTGCTTCAGTCACAGTGAGCCTGTTGTCAGCCTAACTCTACTTTGCAAAAAGCATCAGAAGGCAGACAGGAGCTGAGTGTGGCTGTGGGCCAGCCACCGTGGGCCACGGAGCACGGCTGTGGGCCAGCCACCATGGGCCACGGATCGGAGGGAGTCATTGCCACCCAGGGCATGACCCACAAGGCCAGACCCACATGGGTACAGAGATCCTCCCACACCAGCAAGAAGGTGCCACAGGGGCCCGAGAGCACGGCAGATGGAATCAGGGAGGCCTTCTGCTGGGAGTAAGCTGGGCCTGGCAGAGTAAGGGGGAAGCTGAAAGTCGGTGGAAGGGTGGCACAGGGCCTCACTTGGGCGCCAGGAGACTCTCCCAGCAGCCCGGACGCACAGGCTCAGGGTATTATGCACAGTGAGCAAGCCCCACGAGCCAGAAGGGGCCCGCGGCGGGAGAGCCCAGCTGGGAGGCCTGGCCCTTGCCCAGGCCCGCCACCCTCTGCCTGGCTCTGCCCCACTCTGCTCCCTATCTTTGCCCAGCCACAGGGGCTGTCTCTTCCGCTTTTGACCTTGGCGCTCCCTAGGCCTCGATCTGGCCCTTTCTCCTCTCCGTCTGCTCCTGGCTGCCTGCCGGGGTGCTCCAGACCTCGGGTCCTCACCTCTGCAGGACCTGGCCTGCCTGCTCTCCCTCCAGCTCAGCGCCTGTCCCCGTCTTTGCTGCTAGGGCCCTGTCCTCGAGAGCCGTTTCCTCTCCAGCTTTCTTGTCCTTGGAGAGGGCAAAGCCTTTTTCCCCTTAGTTCAGCAAGACGAGGTTGCAACATTTCAGAAGGGCTTCCTAAGTAGAAGCAAACGGAAAAGCAATGTGAAAACCCCAAGGCAAAACAAAACTCCCTAGACATGGACCGGTTTACAAAGTTCAGATTTCCTGTCCTGAACTAGAAGACCAGCCAGCCTGGCCAGCAGGAAGGACAGGGGCTCCTATTCGAGAAGCCTCCCTTGTCTGCTTTTATTCTAGGCCTCTTTTCCTCCTGTCTGAGGAGAAGAGCTGAACTGACAGAGGGGCTCTGAGGAGGAGCCCTCTCAACCGCCTGCCCTCACATTCATAGGAGGCAGAAGGGTAAGAACACATACGAAGAGCTAATCCTGGCACCAAGCCCTGTTCTAAGCACTTTGCTTGTATTGACTAATTTAATCCTCACAGTTCCCTTGTGTAAGCATCAGCGTTGTCCCCTCCTGACTGATTAGCGACCACACAGCCAGAAAAGTAAGACTAGCCCATGTCACCCACCGAGGAAGTGGCAAAGCCAGAGCCCTGAGGCAGGGGCACGTCCCCATCGGCTTCCTTCTGGGCCACCGGAGAGGAAACGCTTCACCCCTCACCTGCCCCCCATCCAGCCTGGCAAAGGTCCTGCCAGCCCCAGCCCCTGCTCCCTGCCCCTAGCCCTAAGGGGGAGGGCCGGAGAGGGGCAGCGGCAAGAAGCACCACGCCTGTCTTCGCAGGCCCTGAGGGCAGAGGTGGAGCCCTGCACGCCCACTGAGGAAGGGACTTACCTGGCTGGTGACGGCTCTGGCCCCAGCAGCTGTGTCCTGGCAATGGCGGCTTCTCTGGCCGTGCTGCTCCTGCGGAGGTTGGGCGCCCTCTCAGCTGAGCGTCGGGGGGCCAGCCTGGAGTTCTGGGGGTCAAATTCCTCCTCGGGAATGACCTCCTCACAGCGAGCCCCTCGGAAGCCAGAGCGACAGACGCAGAGCTGGGGCCGGCTGCAGGAGCCTCGGTTCTGGCAGGGTGGCTGGCACACGGCTGAGGAGATCAGGAGAGGGGTGTCAGCTGGGTCGGGCATGCTAAGGCCGTGGGCCGGGGACACCCTCCAGTCAGAAGGGCTTCCTGTCCCAGAGAGAGGGCCCAGTGCCCTTCACCAAGCAGGAAGACAAACTCCAGGCCTCAGCAGACTCCCTGGACCCATTTCTCTCTCCCTACACCCACAAGCCTTTGGGATATGATTGGCTCTGATTTTGGACAAGTAAAAGATGAAATAACCAGAGCTGTGGGCTCACACAGCACTTCTGGCAGAACACCTGATGGAAGGGAACGGCCAGCCCTCACATTTATACTGAAATAGCCACTCCTAGCGGGCTAGAAACCCCAGGAAAGACATTTAGTTTTGTAGCCCCGGAGTTTAGAAGCAGACTGTTAAGAGACCAGGTTCTCAGTCAATATGGAATGAACAAGTGAACGGCTGGGTGCTGAGGTGCTGGGTTTTCCTGCCACTCGTGACCCATGTGGCCTGAGCTCTGCCTCAGTTTCCTCGTGAATCGTGGGCATGGGGCAGAAGCAGTGGGGCCTCCCGAAGTCCCCCTCAGCATGACAGCCTCTCCTTATCTTCTCTCACTCCCTAACCGCCCCATAGGGTGGAGCTCCTGCCTTTGAAGACTCGATCCTCTGGCCCCAGGGACAAAACAGGCTGAACCTGGACCCCTTCCTCCAAGCCGGGACTGCACACGGGCCCCCGGACTCCAGGCACGACTCCACTTCACCACCTCACAGAGAACAGACCACACCCAGTGGCAGGGCCAAGGAGAGCCACAGGCGAGGCCCCCACGGGAGGCCAGGTCCTGCCCGTCCTCCCCAGGGGCTCCCGGGGCCTGGCTCCCATCAGGCCCCCCGAGCCCACCCTCTCCCATGTCTGCTACTCATCTGTCTACTCAGGAAACCGTTGCTGAACCCTCCTGAGTCCCAGGCAGTGAGGCCAATGTCCACGCGCATGGGGCTGCGGTCCAGCAAGGCAGCCCAACAGGAAGCAGGCAAACGACATTGTGTGGTCCCCAGGGTTATGACAACAGTTAGCCAGGCGACACGGAGTTCCAGGTCCACCCCCTGGGGTGCTCAGGGCCCCTCTGAGGAGGGAAATGGGTGAGGAGCAGGTGGGCTGGATGGCGACGACCAGACAGAGCCTTCGGGCAGAGGCTGGGCAACGCAAGGCCCCAGAGGCCCAGGGCTCCAGGGAGGCAAGGTCATTCAAGGGCACCAAGAGTGCCACCTTGTTGCCGCAGCTATTTGAAGTTTGGCTGTGAAAATACCAGGCGCCCTTACCCAGCTCGGTTTCGTCTGGGTTTTTGTTGGCTGAACTCTCCTTTCCGGGAGGAACACTAGAATTCAGACCAGAGGCTGTTCTGGACAAACTGCCTCGAAGTTTCACCTGCCCGTGTCACTTCCCGCTCAGAGACCCTCACAGGCCCCCTGTCAACCTCGGGATACGGGCCCACAGCCCTGGCCCTGGAGGATTGCCAGCCTGAAGACGCCCCTGCACCTGACCCTAACCACAGCTTTCCAAGTCGGCCTGCACTGGCTGAACTGGCCTTCTGCCCTTCCTTCTTTCTGCCTTGGCCTAGGCCACGTCCCCTGCTGGGACATTTCCCCCTCCTGCCACCTGAGCACCTTCCTCTCACCCGCTGTTCCCTCTGTGAACAGGGGTGTCTCGGTTACTTTCACCTTGTTGCTGGGACAAAATACCCAACACCCAAAACTGAGGGAGACAAGGTTTATTTAGTTCAAAGTTTGTGGAGGTTTCGGTCTACACTCGCCCGGCTCCAAGGCAGAGGGCAGGCGTTTACGGCAGTGGAAAACAGCAAAGAGAAACAGCAAAAGGGAGGCGCAGCGGCACAGGCCAGCCTCTCTCCTCCTTAGACTGCCTTCGGGTATTCTGCCCCAGAGAGGGTGGGGCAGGCACACCCACGGTCACAGCAGTATACACACCCCGAATCCCGGTCTCGGATCATGAGTTCGTTGCAAACTCTAGAACCACGTCCCAGTGACTTCAGGAGGCTCTGGGGGACAACGAGACACAAACCACGACAAGGGAGAAACTCTCCTGTGCCCCACCGGCATCGCCATCAGCATGCTGGGCTCTCTGCGTGGGTCTCAGCGTCCCAACCTATGTATGGCACCGCCCTCAGGGAGAGTGCCTGTCCTTAGGTCTTGGCACCTCTGGCTCCCAGCACCAGCCTAACCTGTGACCATGTGATCAGCTTCGGTCCAATGAGCGCTGACAACACAGGAGGTGCAGTGCCCGCCCCCCACATGACCACACCTAACCCTCTGCAGCACATGCGGTCACGCATCCTGGTTTACAGGTCAGGCCTCCGGAAGCTCGGCAAGGTGAAGAGACCTGGCTCAGGTCGCCCAGCTGACAGATGGCGGAGCCAGGACCCCAAGCGAGGCCTGTCTGACTAACAGTCCCAGGCGACGATGGGCGGTCTGCAGCAGCACCCCTGACACCCAGCAGGGCCAGAATGGCTCTTCCTGGCCGCCACCTCTGAGCCTAGTCCTGCAGCCGGTGATGAAGCAAGAGAGATCTGCTGGCTTCGGGTGAGCCACCAGATGTGCCTTGGGAGTCCCACGCTGGAAGCTGCGGGTCGCACTCAGGCCTGGGAGCGGAACCCCCAGAGCCCCATGAACCCCAGAACCCCACGCCTTTCCAAAGCCCGCATGGTAAATTCCAGATGCTGAGGAAACCAGCTCGTGCACTGATTCAGTGAGCGTTCTTAGCATCCTCTCCAGGCGAGGCTCGTGAGTGTCTCTAGCACCTAGGAAGCGGGACACGCCGCCCACAGGATGAGGGCTACATCCACCAGAGCCCCCAGCCCAGGCTGGCCGAGGAGCAGAGAAAGTCAGGGAAGTCCTGGTGGAGGGGGCGGTGCCGGCCAGGACACAGAACGGGGAGGGTGGGCGCTGCGCCCGCCCAGCACACCTCAGACACCAGCACAGACGCACGAAGGGCAGTTCTCAGTGCAGAGGCCCGAGGCTAGATCCCAAGGCCAGGCATCCTCCCCAGGCTCCCAGGCAAGGAGATCGTAGTGACCACAGCGCTTCCGCTAATGCGCCACGCAGGATTAGGGCCTACCGCCTGGCCACCACCCGTGTGCCTGAGCAGACTTACCCTCTACCTGCCCAGCTGCCCACCTTGTCACTGTCACCCCCACCAGAGACACAGCCACTGGGGTCCACCAGCAGTCGGAGCAGGGCTCCTGAACACGCAGATGGCAGCCGTGCCCAGGACAGCTCTTGGCCTTGGCGCTCATTTAGCAGGAAAGCCCGAGGGACATGCGGCTCCACCAGCGTGGGGCAGAGGAGGGCCACCTCTGTAGGAGACAGCGGGCTAGCCTGGGCCCTCCCTCTGGAGCTGGCAGGAAGAGCTCTCCCTCCTTCCTTCCCTGGAATCCTCAGGCTCCTGTCCCTGCCAGCTGTGCCCTGTGCCTGGCCTTGCCCCACAGGGGCCTAGCCCCGTCTCACTCACTAACCTCTTCTACTCCCGCTAAGGAGCACTTCCCTTGGGTGTCTGCCACAACGTGAAGCAAGGGTTCTACTTCTCCGACAGTGGGAGGCGTGGCGGGGAGGCATGGCCTGGGAAGGCAACCTAGCCGGTTCAGCCACCCCAGGCAGCTGTGGAGGGGCCGCTCCTCCAACTTCAGGGTTGCAGAAGTTTTGAGCCTGCTCTCACGGCCACATTACCTGCGTCCTGCTTTGTGTGCTTTTCACACGACTCCGCAATCGCAGGGTTCCTGCCGTCCCCATGGCAGTGATTACACGCTGCGTTCCAGGGC
>PVKN010028230.1:0-13300 GCA_004027915.1 Capromys pilorides
TCACATCTTATTCCACATTAAAAAAAAAAGAGCAAGCGGGTAAGAAACTTGCCTAATTAATTCAAAGGACTGAAAAAAAAAAAGATCTGTCCTCATTGAATTTTGTACATAGCAAGCATAACATTGAAAGTTAAAAGTAAAATATTTTCCAGTTATACAAACTCGAAATATTCTAATACCTCCAGATGTAGCATATAGAAAATAACAAAGACTACAATTCAGAAGGCAAGAAAAGTTGCTGTATGGTCCTGGTTAAACAAACTGGTCAAGCAATGGCTGTGACTCATTCAGATGGCTGACACTGACAAAAGATCTACAAAATGCTGTACATGGTTTCAAGATAAATTCTGAGTGGACTTGAATGACCTTGTCAGATACAACAGTTACATGTTTCATTGTATAGGTCTTGCTTTAACTTGGCCTTAACCATCCAGCAGAAAAGTATAAGCAAGATGTATAAAAAGTAAAGCCAGATTAATATGCTGAGCTGTAAAAGGCTTAAATCAACATCTTCCAACACTGCCAGTTTTCCCAATAACCGACTGCGATTATGGAGCATTGGATTAAGTATACAACCACTTTCTCTTAGTTCAATGAGAAGTATTTTACCAATAGTGTTTAGAAAATTTATCATCTCTGAATCTTGTACTTGGAATAACTACTAAGAAGACAACAATGTGTATTGTATTAATAAAAAGAAATAAAGAAAGAGCAAAGAGTTCTCAAAATGGTAGACATGCAGAACCATATAAAATATAATTATATTAGACAAACTAATTTAAATGGTCATTGAAATGACCATTAAATGGTCATGACTAATTTAAATAGTCATTAAACCACTGCTAGCTTGCAATTGACCCTATTAAGAGTATTTATCTCATGGAATCACCAGATGTTACAAGTCAGAATTAAACTTTTCATGGTGTATTTTGTTTCCCAAAATAATTCCAAAAATTTTGTGAGCACCAGTGTCATATTTTGGTAAACAAATGAAATATATATTGCGATGCACTGCAGTTATGTTTTAAACAAAAGAAAGAATGAGTATAGTGAATTTTAGAACTAGAATTTTCTAGTATAAAAAGTGGCTAGGGTGAATGGTATGAATGAAAAGCAGAATGGATATCATTAAATCTAGAATCTATTCTTTAATACTTTGTAAACCAAATAAAGCATTTGTATTTTGTACTAATAGTATTATAACATTTTTCCAGTATTGGAATATGTTTAGGTTTATAGATTAGATTGAAAATAATTGTTATTGTTATCAATGATTCATTAATGACTGTTGGGTTAAACAACAAACACTAATTTCTAACAATTGTGGAGGCTAGGAATTTCTAAGTCAAGGTGCCATCAGATTCAGTGCCTGGTGAAGATGGAGTGTTTACATTGTGACCTCACAAGGCCAAGAGAGGACACTAAGTCCACTCATGCGGGTTCCACCTGTATATCCTCACCTCTCCCACAGAACTCATTTCTTGGCACAATCACATTAAT
Organism: Capromys pilorides; assembly: GCA_004027915.1. Lineage (NCBI taxonomy): Eukaryota > Metazoa > Chordata > Mammalia > Rodentia > Capromyidae > Capromys > Capromys pilorides. The sequence continues at coordinate 1,501 of PVKN010028230.1, forward strand.
GAATATCATTGCAAAATACAAATTTTGGGAAAATATAAGCATTCAGTCAATGATATTCTGCTGCTCTCTCCCAGAAAACCTGCCCTTCTCCCATACAAAATTAACTCATTTCATCCTAAATTCTACACCCTTGCTAAGTCATTCTAGTATCAAAACTAACTGATAAAATCAAAAGTCAAAGTCTCATCTAATTTGGTTGAGGTGAGAATTCAAGTAAGATTCATCTTGAGACAAAGTTCTCTAGTTGTGAGTATGTGAAATGAGTCAAGTTATCTGTTTTCAAACTAGATGGCAGGATGGGCATAGAATATATTTTCTCAAAAAAAATATATTTTCTCATTCTAGAACACATGACTAGGAAATAACAAATGAGTAATATGTCCCAACCAAATTCACAGCCCAGTAAAATAAACCTTAGGAGATCTCAAGGCTCTGAAATAATCCGTTCTCTGGAGCTACTAGGGTGGGATGAGGCCTAAACTGCCGCGCTCACTGAGGTGACAGATTTGGTCTTACATCTTTTCTGGGCAGAAATCAGACACCTATGACTTTGGGTGTCACTGCCCCTACAGGTTTGTACACACACACACACACACACACACACACACACACACACACACACTAACATAAGCACAATTCAGCCAAATCCTTTGTCATTTTATAACAGGGATAGCTTTCTCTCCATTTCCAAAAACATATTTCTTATTTGCCCCTGAGATCTCATGAGAATAGCTTTTATGATCCATATGTCTACCATCATTCTGTTCAAGATTGCTTTGGTATAGCCTATGAAGATTGATATTTTTTATGCAACTCTCATCATTTTGCCTGGAGTCTTGGCCACAATGGCCCTTACTAGTCCCTTCATGACCATCAAGGTTATCAAGGTTTTTCTTTTCTTTTCTTTTTTGGTCTTTTTTAAGACAGGGTCTCGGTATGCAGTTCAGGCTGGCCTTGAGCTCACTTTTGTAGACCAGGCGGCCTTGAGCTCACTTTTGTAGACCAGGCTGATCTCGAAATTGCATTGATCCTCCTTCCTCAGCCTCCCAAGTGCTGGGATTGCAAGTGTGCACCACTATGCCCGGCACTTGACAAGGTTTTTCTAACATGTCCAAACTCCTACCTTTTACTTATTACCCAGCTCCAAAACTGCTTCATCCTTTTAATTTTTTATTTTATTTCATTTTTAAATTCTTTATGTATTTATTTTGTACTGGGTCTAACTATACAGCTTGGACTCATAGTGCTCCTCCTGTCTCAGCCTCCCCAACACTGAGATTGTAGGTGTGTGCCTGGTTTCAGGGCAGACATGCCACAGGGCCTACATAGCATATAATACTGAAGATCAAACCCAGGTCCTTGCTGTTGACTTGGCAGGCATGTAGACCTCTGAGTTTTCTCCCTGCCCTGCTTCATCAGTTTTAGATTTTTGTTACAGCAATACCTCGCCTCTCAGGATCACTGTTGTCTTAGCTTGTGCTGCCATCACAAATTCTCAGCTATCTGTTTAATCTACAAAATGGATCTGTATTAAAAATAAAGAACATCTATATTTTATCCATCTCATTCAATTTTGTCAGAATTATTATAATTGAGGAAATGAAACTTTAAAAAAGAGATACTTCAGATTTGAAAAATGTCATGTGTATTATATAAACGCTACCTATACCATTATGGAGTTATCATTGTTGCATAGATTAATATTACACAAATATTGTTACAATATCTATACCTCAGTATCATGCATTTATTACAGTTACAATCTAGGATGCCATCTAAATGGCTCATGGAGGGTCAGCCAGATAGCTCACTGGGCTAAAGCTCCTGCTTAGGCAGAGTGCAGCAGTCAGGGTTTGATCACGGGGTGTCATGCCGACCCTGTCCCTGGGATATCCTGACCCCAAGATTGAGACTGGGCACGATGCTTGTAATCCCAGCGCTTGGGAGACTGAAACACAGGAAAGATCACTAATACGAAAGGGGAATGGCTTGGTGCAGTGGAATTTCTAATTTAAGTTTTCTGAGAAATCTGCATTCTGATTGACACAGTGGTAATACTTGTTTATACAATGTAAAAGTGTTCCTCTCCCCCATACCTTAACTTAAAGTAACTTATGTGGCATTCCACATGCAGAGTTCGCTCTCATTCTTCCAGCAAAGTCTTGTTTACAGATGGGGAACGTGAGAGCACTGCTAAAATAATGTAAGATTCAGTATGAAGATGCCAGTTCAAACTGGGAGCAGTGTTTAGCTAAATGAAGCTAAGGAAGAAAAGCCAAAGGGTAAAGTCAAAGCCACAGGAGCTGAAAAAGATATCAAGCATCGCATTTTAAAAAATGTGCAATTCCCAAGCAAATGAGAGCTTAAACTATGTAGACTAGAGCGAGAGAATTTTGGTCCTAAGACAGAAATAGATACTTGCAAGGAGTCAAACAATATGATTCCACTCCAGGTGACTCTGCTTAGGCACACTACACATCATTGATTCCTTTTCTCTGAGGCCGCATAACCTCCTTGAACAGAAAACTTGGGACACCACTGAGTTATAGAATATTACAGTACAGGTTCTCTGATGTCCTAGGTCCTCACTAACCTTGAAGGGTTAGGGCAAAAATATTGGCTATCCTTGTGGCCCTTCTCTTTCTCTAATGTTTTGGTCTGCAAACTTACATTCTTAACCCTCCAGAAGAGAAGCTTCATGATACTATTACCCTGTGACATAGGAACCTGAGCTTAACATCACTGTCTTTCTGAATATCAAATGCCTTAGACATAACATGGAACAGGTATTTTCCCTCAATCATTGATACTGTACATTTTAAATCTCTAAAGAATATACAAAAAATAATTATGCATATTTACACAGATATTTAGGAATCTAGACATACACTAAATTGTGGTGGAATAATTCTATGGCATTTTTTCTTGTCTCTTATTTTCTTTTATTATTATTATTTTTTTTTATACAAACATTTTCTTGGGAGAGAGTAGAGCAATCACTGCTATGACATTAGAAGCAGCACACATCTGGAAGACCAAAATGACAGGCATTCCAAGCATGGTTTTACTATTGCACAATGCGATCCTCAGTGTAGTTGCTTACTTCACGGATATTAGCATATATAGTCAAGGTGAGAATTCTACCAATTAAATGCTAGTTTCAAAAACCTGTTGGAGAGTCTCGGGACAATTGTCTTAACCATCCTGTGTATATAAGTGCATGGTTTTGCCTCTGCTATGTTTCCTAACTTTTTTTGTTGCGCTCTCTTCATTGTTTAATCCTTAAATTCTCTCAGGCTTTCACAGAGAGCAAAGTGGTCAGGCAATGGCCGTGACTCATCCAGATGGCTGTTACTGTCAAAAGATCTATATGGTTTCAAGGTAAATCCTGAAGGGACTTCACTAACCTTGTCAGATACAAAAGTTATGTTTTTTTGTTATATGTGTCTTCCTTTATCTTGGTCTTAACCATCCAGTAAAAAAGTCTAACCATGAGGAATAAAAAGTAAAGCCATATTAATATGCTGAGTTTTAAAAGGCTCAAGTCAACAGCTTCCAACATTGCCAGTTCTTCTGATAGCCCACTATTATTATGAACTATTGGACTACATACACAGCTATTTTCTCTTAGTGCAATGTGAAGAAAGATTTGTACTAATAGTGTTTATGCAAGATGTCAAGTCTCCATCTGGTACCCTGAGCAAACACTACAAAGAGAACAATATGCAATGTATTAACTATTGTAACTGTCCTAATTTATTGTGAAACTGTCTCATTGCTATTTCTTTTCATTAAAATTAATAATAAAAGAAATAAATAAAAACTTCTTTATAAGTAAAAAAAAAAAAAAAGAATATGATTCCAGTATAAACTAGAAAAAAGTAAGAGTAAGCTAGATCCAAGCAGGGCTGGATCACGCTAACATACAGCTCCTCCCGTCTTACTTAATTCGTGCCTCTGTATGACTCCTGTCACTGTGTAAACAGCAGAAATATTAGATACTATGACAGTTTTAAAGCAGTTCTTCTCTAGTGCAGAGATATTTTAAATCTAGAGGGGATTATGAGCTAAAAACAATCAATACAACGATTACTGACATTTGAATACTTACAACGTATCCTGAGTAAGCCCTTTATATGTGTTATGTCATTATAATTAGCAAATCCCGAGAATATATTATGATTGTCTTTAGCTTACAGCGAAGAGCCTCAGTGAGGTCATAGAACTAGTATTTGGCAGAACCAGGGTTTCACCCTAGCTTGTATGAGTTCACGCCGCATGCTGATTACCACTCCATACCATCTCCTATTTCTTGCCAAAATCGTATTTCATATAGTGTCATGTTACCAGGAATAGACACCATGCCACGTGCTAATTTGAAATAGATTATCATGAACTTCCCTTTTATAGTTTAATCAAAGCAGATGTGAAGATACTAGCAGTGACAGTGAGATGCTGCACTAATTACACTTCAGTTTAATAATGGAAAAAAGTTACAGTTTGAGCTCAACTTATCTTTGCAGGTCCTCTTGTGGTATAATTCAACAACTGCAATTTGAATCTAAGAGACATCTTATAATATGTGAGATTTTCAACAATGAATCATAAAAGATACAAAAAGTCAGCCCTTAAAGGCCTAGGAACTTTAGTTAGAAAAATATATTTTTGAGAAGTGTATTCTGTTGATTCACCTCAGTGATTGTACTATGGAATTAAATATTTCTTAACAGACCTATCTTCTGGACAACATTTGCACTTGATTTGGAGTCTAGGCACTGTATTTCTAGGCCAGGGCTACCTACCCAGTGTAGTGACTGTGTACTACAGGAGACTTGTGAGCACTTGAAACATGAGTAGTGCAGCTAAGAAACTGAATTTTGTATTTCACTCCTCTATATTTGAATTTAATGAATTTACCTTTCAGATTCCAATTTATAATATTTTTATTATTTTTAAATGCCTATTTTTCAACCTTACCACTGAAATTTCAACATCTGAATTGCTATGTTCTGTAATTATGAATTATGTACCAGCTTGTGGATACTTAAAAAGATAAAATATCTCATTAATTTTATATTGACATGTTAAAATATTTCAAATATAGTTCTTCGAGTAAGCATTATATTAAAACTAATGTCACCTGCTTCTTTTGATGTTGTTTAGGTGACCATTAGATAATTTAAAAGTGTGTATGTGGCTCACCTTCACATTTTAATTGGAAAATTCTGCTATAGAGCATTTCAATATTAATGAATTCCAGGAGACCCCATGTTTTGCAGTGATGATCTATAAATGAGATACTGTACATGCAGCATGGTCATGGTCAGGTCTGACCTGATCTTCACTGTACTAACAGAAGTATATCTTCCAGTCCCATATTCCATCTGGTGGGCAAGAGCAGGACAAGATTGCCACCTTTACTTTTCCCATTAAGGCCACAAGGTTGGGAACAGAGCATTATCATGGCAGAGGCTTCTAGCTAGAACAGCCAGAAACATAAGGCCCAGTCTCTGTCCTCACATGCATTGGATGTTCCTGTTCATTTGTTGCTGACCTGACCTTTTAGCCATGTTCAAAGCAGCTGCTTGTTGATTGTTGCTAGAATGCATAGATATTCTTAATGGCTTTGAATAACTTGCTAAGGTATGAAACCATTCCACTGAATGCCAAAATAAACTTATTACAAAAAGTCAGTAGATTAAAGGAACAGTTGAGATCTTACAAAGTTTCATATTGTACATTTTCAAATGGAAACAATGATTGACATTTTCAACAAAGTTTCTTATTAATGTTGACTACTGACAATTTAAATGGATGACCCATGAAAAACTCCTGGTCAGGAATTGCAAAAGGAGCCCGTGAAGTATGAAACTTTTTCTCTAGCTTCCTTCCTCTGACAGATACTTATGGTGTACCTACTCTGATAGATTACACGCTTGAAGCTAATTCAATGCATAGAATCTGTCTGGGAACAAAACAAACAAAATATTCTGCCCTCAAACTGCCAGAGATTGAAGCAGGCACAAGAACTTCTGGAAACTCTACTGTAAATGCCCTTTATTATATAACATATTGTACCTTGTATCCATCCTAGAAGCAAGGGAACTTAGCGGCATATATCATTTGAGGGTGTTCAGTCTTTCTTTATGTTTTAATATTTTCCAAAAATAGGATGTTAGCATCATTCCTCCTAGATCTTTACTCGAGGATCTCTTTCCCATAGCATTCCCTCTTCAATCCTTCAATGGAAAATAATAAATACTCATTTACAGAAAATAGGACTAGATCTCATTAAGCTGCCTTTAATTTACCATGGAATAGGGAAAACTGGTAACTTGGTTACAATGATATATTCTCACAAAAAATGTTAAACTATGCCTATTTATGCAAAAAAATCTTTGGTACAATCTCGAGACCCTCAAATTTACTTGCAACTTTGTAGTCATAATGGTGAATTCTGACCTTCTGGGACATTGTTTTCTAGAACTGTATGGCCCTCACCTCCCCTATTTGAGTTCAAGGTCTAGAATCCAACTGCATCATTTCATGTTGCATATGAAGTGATATTAAACAGCACCCTGGGGTAAACAGAAGAGCACCAAGGGTATTAAAAGGAAGTTGTTACAATGCACCGAATTTAAGTTGAGTAAGTATGAACACTACACTAAGAAAAGTTAAAATTTCAAGCATTATGGTAGGAGATAAATATTGAATTCCATAGAAATAATGAGAATTTTGTACATACTCTATTAAATACAATTTTGTGTCTTGTAAAATTTGTCAAGAGTTAGCAATGCTCTCTCCAGTCCCACTCTTTTCAACTCTAAATCCTCTTACTTATTTCCTGTTTATTTTACAAACTATCCCTGCCCTGTTCACAGGGCTTTTTAACCACCTCCTCCCATTCTCAATAAGCAGCCACATGTATCATTTTCCCCTTACCCTTCCAGTGTTTTATAAAAAATGAAGCATCTATGAATGTGTATGCTTATTCTCCTTCATCATTCTTCAGATAAGATAAAGAACCATTGTCCTGTATATTGCCTTAAAAATTTGACAAAATATTCTGAACATCTGAGAGTTTTCACTACCACTGCTTAGAAATCCCTTCATTGTTTTTCAGCAGTGCCTTATTTTATCTAGCCGATGTTCCCTAGTTTATTTCAATGCCCTACAATGGCAGGACTCTTGGCATGTTTTATTGTTTTTTTTAACTTTATGTATGTAGGTATGTATGTATTATGTATGTATGTATTTATGGCTAAATCAGCCTGCCCTGAGGTATCTCTGTGGCCCCATGTTTTATTGTTAACTGTGAACTTAAGGGGTACATAGCTCATGCATAGAGCCCTGCATACCAAAATTTAGCCCTTTATAGATGTTGTACTATTATGGAGTCCAGTAGCCAATGTGAAACTTTCTGTTTCCCTACAGTTTATCCTTCCATTCTCCCTTGAACTCTTCACAATGCATATGCTGCATGAAACCACAGGGTTTAAGAAGGTTTGGAGATCACAGGAAACAGACTATATCAAATCCCTTCTAAACTTCAGTATGGTTGAACTGTAATATTGACCGTGGCAGAGAGGCAGCTGCAGACACAGTGAAGAGACAGTGCGAATGTTAGAAATTAGACAGGAAAGGCACATATAGGTGCATACAGAGCCTTTCCTTCAGTTCAGCATGATGTAGATGGAGCATGTATATGTAGGTCACGGAAACAGATTTAAGTACAGATAATAATGAATCCACAATAAGCATATAAATATACTTTTAAATTTGAATTGTGAGCCAAAAACTGAAAGTAATATGATTATATACTAGAAGAGAGAAGGAAGAACTTGGAAACAAGGAAGGAAGCTATACTTCTCTGAATATGTCTTCTTTGTAAATTTGTCTTGGGGACTACAATAATGTTTTTATTGAATTATAAGGCAAAATTAAATTTTCAAAAGCCATCCATACATTTCTAATGCAAATGAACCTAATTATTCACTAAGTTAGTGTCATAACTTCCCAAAGAGGCATTATACTATTCTATTCTTGGATATATTTGATTTTTTCCCATGAAAGAAAGAGACAAAGGAAATGAAAAAAAGATATCAGCCAGAAAGATTGGAGAAAAACATAGCATGGAGTCACAGAAGCCATTATTTAAGCAGCAAAGAATAATCAAAACAGTCAAATGCTGCCCAGAGGCCAAATAAAATAAAACTATGAAGCATCTATTACATTTAACAACATCCAGAGAGAGATGATTAAAAGAACATTACATGCAGTTTGAAAAGGGCAAATGTGCTTACAGAAACAATGCACAGAATCTAAAATCAAGAAAGATCTGCACAAACAATGATGCGTGGAAACGATTCTCTTACTTGTGGCCTTCCATGCTTCCAGATTCAACCAAGACCCTAACATATTATATAACTCTACAAGACAAGTCAAATGATACCAAAATGAAGAGAATGCCTTCCTTGAATCTGCAAGCTTGTAAATGTCTCCAAGTCTCTCTGAAAGCATTGGGAGTAAAAAAAAAAAAAAAAAAACAGTAAAATTAAATCTTCTTGTGAGGTAGCACAGCATATTGTTTATTGTTACTATTATTATTATTACAGAACAAATATTGATGTCATGCTTAGAAAGCTAACAAGCACTATTGTAAGAAATTAATAAATGTTGCTATTTAATCCTCTTACCAGCCATAAATTGGCTACTATTCTTCTGAGTGTTTATTGTGGTTCTATTAATGACTTGGTGGCTTTTACAAAGTAGCTTTTCCAGCCTATGCTTTAGTTTGATCCACTGTGAAATAGAGGCTTTCAGCTGAGGAGATTGTGTTTTGCTTTGTTTTGTTTTGTTCTGTTTCCTTTTGTTTTGGGACAGCATCTTGCTATGTAGTTCAGGATGGCTTTTAACTTACTATGTAACCAAAGCTGGCCTCAAACACCTGATCCTCCTGCCTCAGCCCTGTTACTGGTGGGATTATAGTGTCACAGCACCATGCCTAGCTTTAGCTGGGGATTTCCAAGAGATCTTTCCAACTTTAACATGCTCTGAGCTGCAGCACAGATAAGTGATCACAGGATACTGACCTACTATGATAAACAATAAGGTACTGTGACCTCATCCTCTCTTTGTCCTTCTCCCAGCTTTGAGTTCTATCACGTGAGTTCTGTTGTTACCTGCTAGGAAAATACAAAACGTCAAATAATTGAAAGGGCTGGTCAGATAGCTCAGCAGATTATAGTGCCTGTTTAGGCAGATGAAGGGGTAGGGTTTGATCCCCAGCATGCCTTTTCAGCCCTGCCCCTGGGGCATGCTGAGAGGGTGATTGAGACTGGGCGTGATGGCACATACTGTAATCCCAGCACTTGGGAGATTTGAAAACAGGAGGATCAGTATGAGTCCAATCCTTGTAGTGAGAATCTGTAGACCTTGCACTAAATACTTTTAAAAAATAACCATAGTGCCTAGATTTTGGTAAATGCACAACATATATTTGTTAAATGAATTAATGAGTGGAAAATTCAACTATTCTAGCTTCTCTGTATTAAAAATCCTGCTCTGACATTTCCCTATGCAGAGCAGCACTGGAATTTTGATCGACGGTGTATGTGTATACATGTGCCTACATGCAAACCATGCTGCATTCCTGCCTAGCTTCTTTCTTCCCAAAGGGGAAAAACTATTGTGGTCGTTTAAAAAATTTCAGTAAAGAATTTTTCAACTCAGAGACTACAGGTCGAGTACAGAAAAGTAATAGATTTTTGGGAACAGTGAAAAGAGGCTTGGGGCTCCTAAGAATGTTGACTGTGAAATCTTACCATTAGGAGAAAGTTTCATGTCAAGTTCCTCAGAACTGAAGGGCTATTCCTTCAGGCTGTACAGGAACTTGGTAAAGTTTTCTTATGTACATTTGCTTCTGATCAATCAACAAATAATTAAAACTTGAATGTTTAAATGTTCTGCTGACAAATTATTGAGGTAAGTGAAAACTGTGGGGACACCATGCCTTAAGAAAATTAAGCTCAGCAAACAGATATATTAAGTGGAGATTATTCATGCGACAAGTAAGTGCACTGCACACAGAGTTCCTTTAAATAGCTTGCTCCCTCTGCGCCCTTACGATGTGACTGGATTCTCCAAAATTCTATCCGCACAAAGCTTTTCAGGAAACACATGTTTTGTAAAGTAAGGCTCTTCTGTATTTAATACTTCCCAATTTTAAACTGCCGCTGTGCATTCATTAATCTTAACAGTTATGTGCACTTCACTTTTTCGAAGTAAAAAGCCAAATATCCCCACGGAAAAACTTCCAGGAACAACGCTTATAAGAGTCACACAATAAAGACGGGAGGATCTGAAGTTATTTATATTGCATACTTGGCCTCCTCATGACAGAACCAGCACATTTTGTTCATGGTTGCGTATCAAGTTTTGGCTGTTATTTTCACTGAAAGCATTTTGGTGCAATTCCTAGGTCAGAGTTACTAGAAATCCTTGAAAATCTTCATTGTTGCTTTATTTTCCCCAATGCCCTGGTTCCTACTTCTCTTTCCCTCGCTTAGGAATGTTTCCTTTTGAGGTTTAGAGGTACTGCCTCCTTTTTGTTGTATTTTGTAGGCAAAAAAAAAGGAGACCTGAGTGTAACCTTCTGCAGTGGAGGGGAAGAGAAAGAAGATTTAAAGCAGGAACATTTGAGAATGAGAAGCAGCGAGAGTGGTGCTCCTTAGGGAATAGTCTTTCTCGTGGCATGCTGCCCAGAAGCTGCTATTCCTTCCTGGCTAACGCCACAGGGAAGATGAAAAGCAGAGACCAACAAACAGAGGCGAATTGTGGTGGGAAACAGAGCTTCATAAAGTCAGCACTTTGCAAAGCTGGGACGTCTGATGCGAGATCAAGACAAGCCAGGAAGCTACGTGGCACAGTGGGCAGCACGTGGGACTCAGGTCTCTCACAGCAAGCAAGAACCAGTGTTCCCAGTGAGGGTAGAATCCAGGGCTTATATGACCAAGGATGGAGTTTGAAGGAGAAGCCCGAGACCATTTGGGAGGGCAGCACTGCCCTGAGAGAAGATACCGACAAAAAGGGGAGATGCAAGAAAACTGAACTCAAAAGATACTACAAGGCATAAATGTGCAATGCGGAGAAAACAGTGCGAGTGGTAGTAGCTAGAGAACAGCATAACTACAGCAGAGAAACGGGTTTGCATTCAGATCATAGACACTGAACAAATGTAGAGGGAATCCAGAAGCCCCAGATGTTCAGAAGCCCGCATCAGTGAGTGATCCAAACTAGGGATAGCACATCCTAGCAACGGGAGCAAGGAAGACAAAAGTAAACAAACAGAATTAGGATCTAGCCTGCCATTTTCACATTTTCTGACGTGGCGGAAGCATGATATTAAGTCTTCTGGGATCGAGTAGGATAGAGAGAACTAGCACTTAGACCAAGGCGTGCCTGCTCTGGAGAGCACGGACTTTTGACAAAGCAGGGTGCTGAACAACCTTCCAGTGAGAACACCCTCCAAATACACTCTGCTCCCTTAAGCCTGCCCCACCGCAGGGGGTCTGCAGATCAGTCACGATTTCAGCCATTTTCTGCCTGGAGCTCGACTCACTCCAGGCATGCTGGTGCCGGCAGTTAACCCCAGAGGTCACAGTTTCTTCCCCCCAGGGGTATGACACCTGGTTCTTTAGCTTTAGCAAGAACCTAGGCCGAGTTCCCTTGCATTCCATAGTCCTGTTCAGCAAGTCCCACATGGACGAAAGCTGTCAGAAAACTTTCAAGCTGGTTTCTC
>PVKN010028231.1:0-13304 GCA_004027915.1 Capromys pilorides
CTACAATTTTGTACATCCTTGGATTTCTAAATGTCTGTGTAAAAATGTGTAAATGTTTTTATCAAATTCTAAAGAGATTTATTACAATATCAATGATTGGCAGAAAATACCAATTCCAAGATAATTCTAAGATGTTTGATAGTCAGAAAGACAGTGGTGTTAAGCTCAATGACCTATGTTATAGAGTAATAGTATCATGAAGCTTTTCTGCTGGAGGGTTGAGAATGTAAGTTAACAGACCAAAAATTGGAGAAAAAGAAGGGCTATGAGGTAGCCAACATTTTGGCCCTAGCCCTTCAAGGTCAGTGAGGACTCAGGACATAAGAGAAGCTGTGCTGTAACATCCTATAACTCAGTGGTTTCCCAAATTTTCTGTTCAAAGAGATTAAGGGACCTCAGATGAAAGGGATAAAAAAAGTGTAGTGTGCCTAAGGAGAGTCACCTAGAGAGAAGACATTCTCTCAGGCTTTCACAGAGAACAAACTGGTCAAGCAATGACCGTGACTCTTCCTGATGGCTGACACTGGCAACAGTTCTACAAAGCACTGCATATGGTTCCAAAGTTGATCCTGAGGGAATTTGACCCTGGAAGACACAAATGACGAATATTCTGTTATACAGGTCTGGCCTTAACTTTCTCTTGATCACCCAGCAGAAAAGCTTAATTACGAGGCATAGAACACAGAGCTAGATTAGTATGATAATCTAGATTAGCTAGATTAGAGGCTTATACCAATAGCCTCCAACATTGCCAGTTTCACAGGTAACCCCCTGCAATTATGGAGCATTGGACTATGTATACAACTACTCCCTCTTTGTACAAAGAGAATAAATTTTTTTTGGTTTTTTCTTTTTTTTTCTCCCCTAGTAATATGGATTAGAAAATTTATCATGTCTACACCCTGTGCTGTGTTTAGCTACTATGAGGACAACACTATTCAATGTATCAATTATTATGAATGCACTACTAATGTGTTTTGAAACTATCATATTGTTATTTCTTATTAAAAATAAAAAAATATTATAAAAACCCGATATCTAGGAACTATGGAAGGGATGGATGCTTTCGCTGTGGGCCAGACCTAAAGATCAAAGATTAAAGAAATGCTGACCTCCTAAAAGATTCACATCCGAGATTGATCATCACCCTGACGGAGCCAGAAGAATCATTAATCTGCTTACTGCTGGACGGCTACCTGATAAAGTTCTGTTCTGCATTCACTCCCACTTGCTACATGACTCACTTTCCCATTTGGTTCTGGACTCAATCCGTTTTACCTGAGCAGTGGTGCTTGTACCCTCATTGGTTGACCATAGCTTTGCCCAACCTCATGCCCACCTAAGTGAGTTTCCATGATTTTTACTTTAAGCCTGCCTCACTGCATGGTTTTCCTCTATAAAAATCCCTGGAAGAGACATCTTCTCAGGGACACTCACTCGGGACTCCCCCTCCTGTCCCTGTCTCAGATGGGAGCTTTCTTTCCCATAATAAATATATTCTGCTCATTACCTCCGTTTGTTCCTAAAATTCATTCTTTGGTTTTAGAGAGCACGAACTTATCCCAGGTACTTTTCAGGTTGGGAGATCAGTTTTCCCTATATCATTTGGGGTGGAGGTCATCCATCCCAGAACAGTTTTTTCTTACTGTATCATTAGGACAGCACATTTTCTAAGTGTGACATTGGAGTCCATCCCTGGGTCCAGTCAAGCATCTTCTCTGGTGACTCCCCTGCTCTGCTTCTGGTCACCATGAATGAAGCAGCTTTGCTCTACCGTGCCCTTCGCCATGACCTGCTTTGGGTCAGTTCATTGTAGACGGAAACCTCTGACATGATCGGCCACAAACAGCCTTTCTTTTCTCAAGTTGTGGATGTGAGGTGTTTTGCACTGGCAACAAGAATGCCAACTCTCACATCCTGTTGTTTCAAAGTTTTTATAGATCAATACACAAAACAGGAAGTAGTTACTGCCTTTTTTGATCCGAGACTCACAATGCTAAATCAGCAATTTGGTTGGACTGTGTTTTCTTCTGCATTTCCGAATCTTTTTTCTTTATTTTGCTGGTGCATGTTTGCAAAACATAATGATTGCATTCATCATGGAGAATTAGTGCACATAGTGCATCTTGAAGCTCTTTAATCTTCCTTTCCCTCTCCTCCCTTCTGCCTTCTTCTGCAACCCCCTTCCCATCTCTACACATTCTACTTCCCTGTTTCCTACCACCTATCTTTTATTTTGCTCTTTGTATTATTCATATTTCTAGTTTATCCTGTTAGGAAAACCATGCGAGATTTCTCTGCTGTGCCTGATGTACTGCCTGGCCTTGCGACCCATCCCTTGGCTTACAGATGCCCCGTATGTAGCCTTCTTAATTGCTGAGCAGTACTTATTGTGCATGTGTGGTGCGTTTCCACTATCCATTCCCCTGCTGATGGGCATGGGGGCTCTTCCTGTGGTTTAGCTGTTGTAGGTCTGTGCCACCATAAATACCTGGGTACCTATATGTTGTTGGGAATGTAGACCAGGGTCTTTCTTCATACTTACTCAGTTCCTTGGAGTTGTAGGACAATAGCCTGCCATCAGTCCCCACTCCCAATGGACACCCTCAAGTTCAGCAGGAAAAAAATTTCTGATCTACCAAGATGCATTTGCACATATCATATAACTTAGGGTCCCCCCCCCCCCCCCGACACCCTTTGGTCATTTTGAGAGAGGATCTCACCACTCTATCACCATCCTGGTCTTGAACTTGCAGTAATCTTGCCCCAGCCTCCCGAGTGCTGGGATATAACATATCTTAGTAATGGCAACGACCAGCACACTGCATTTGTAGGACCATTGTCCTCAGGGCAAGGGAATTCAGTAGGAGACGGGTGAGTGGAGCTGTTTTGGATTTCTGCTATCCTTAGACTTTCTTGTGGGTTCTTGGGCATCCAGGTACAAGTGTTATTCCCAGCCGTGTAGTACCTTCTTGTGTGACATTTTCACATGGATGATTCTAATCTCATCCCTGCAATAGCTTCTGAGAGAGGCCAGCAACATTACGAAGCTCAGGTGAGAGATCTGAACCAAAAGCCTCCGAGATACCCTGAGACTTGCTGGCAAGACACAGCCGGTTGAAGCAGATGCACTTCCCAGGTTGCAGGAGGCGGGCGGGCGGCCTCTTGCTCGGCCCACACTCGCCTATGGGGTTCCACGTCAGTTCACTTTGGGTTTTGCTTTTCACCCTGCCTAGGATAGCGCCCGGCTCCTCTTCAAAGCGCTCTGCCCCCGAAAGCCTCTCCCCAGCCTGCCGCCTCCTGCAGAATGCCTGAGCGTGCGCAACACTGCTAACTAGGAGCTTTGCTAAAATGGAGTTTTCAGGGGAGAAATGCAATTTACATAGCTGCGACATCCCATTTACTTCCAGCAATGTATTCCGAATGCTCCCTCCGGTCCAGCTCAAAGGGAACAAACAGCCATCTCCTGAAGAAAGTAAACAGAATTTTAATTTTCACCTTCGAAGGGCCCTAAAATCGGCAATCTTGCGGCACGCGACGGAGTCTCAGGGAAGACCCCAGCAGAGAGGGCGGCAGAAGGTACTGGAGGCGCGCAGCCAACAGCCAAACGCATGCGCACCAAATTAAGGGCTTTGCAGGGGACAGAAGAGACCGGCCCATTAAGCCCAGCCTTCCCAAATCGCTCTGTGTAATCTCCCGGTTCAACGTGCCTAATCACCCGGGAAATGGTCGCTTCCCTAATTTTCCATTCAAACCTTTTAATTATTATTCTGCACCTCTCTAGAGTAACGCAGATGGGTACCCGTGGCCTCCTCAGTGAATCCCTTCAGAATGTGGAGAGAGCGGAGCCAGGACGTTGCTGTTCTCCCTGTATTTCCTTTCAGGCCTCTGTACAACGCTGTCAGCAGCTGTGAGAAGGTGCGCTTTGCCTCCGGCAGGGTCCTACCCTCGTCCCCAAGCACAGCGTGGGCTACAAGCTCCGAGGCTTCCCGTGAAGTGGCGCAGCAGGTGGACCCCGGCGAGGCCGAGTCCCCTAGGTTGCTCCTGCCCTTTTCAGTGCTTGCGTTTCTCTGTCCCGAGAGCTTTCTCCTGCGTGACATCCACCCACAACCACTGTCACAGGCACTGCCTTGCGGGCGCTGACGTAGGACAGAGAATAAGGAACTGTGCCGGTCCCTTGCTCTATGTTAATTTTTTAAAATTATATTCAGGGGGGAAAGGCTTTGGTGCAGAGAGGAGTCCACGCAGGAAGGTCACGCTCGACCTCTCAAACCCTGTTGACGTGGAAATGGCTTGGGGACAAGGGATGCCGCTGTTACAAAGTGAAAACAGCCTAGAGTGCCACTGTCTAAAACAGAGGGGCTTTGTATCCGGACAGATCCCACGTGTCAAGAAGGCTTTCCCAGCAGCTGGACCAGCCCAAAGCCCCCCAGCTCTTGGTTTTCCCTCCTCAACACAGTTTAGCTCTCAACATCTGCCGGTGTTGCCAGGCAGACGAATACATAAGAATCAATGTCAGTGCATGTCTGGGCTTTAAAAAATGGAGAATTTATCATTTCAGCATGGTTCACGTGACAAGGAGTATAGTGTTGTAGTCTGGTAGCAAGGATTGATTGACTGATTGATTGATTGATTGATTGATTGATGATTTGAGACAGAGTCTCTCTTAGTCCATGCAGGCTTTGAGCTCTTTATGTAGCCCAGGTTGGCTTCCGACTCACGGCACTCCTCCTGTTTCAGCCTCCCAAGTACTGGGATTATAGGCACCACTCAGACTAAATACAGGCCCATTTCTATTTAAATCTGAAAGCTGACCCTTTTAAATACACATGCCCGGGGCTGGGGAGATAGCTCTGTGGCACAAGTGCCTGCCTGGCAAGTGCAAGGTCGTGAGGTTGAACTCTGGTCCTGCAAAAAAAAAAAAAAAACACCCCAAGACAAAAAGAACTCCCAAACTCATCAGCTCTTAATGAAGCCAAAGGAGCCTTCATGTTGCTTCCCACTGAATTCCATGTGGAGAGGAAGGGCCCGGATGCCACCTCAGAAGCAAATGGGAGTTGTGATTCCCCAGGCACAGGGAGGTGGGCAAGGATGGCAAAGTTCAGGTGCGAACCGCCCTGGAACCCCATGGGTTTGCTGGGTGCCACATACCGAGTCTGCCTCATAAACCAAGCGGTGGGGAGCAGCTGGGAGAGGTATACTTGTTAGTAGTAGCTACCTCTGGGCTGCAACGGCACAACAGACATTTGCCTGCCCCTGTAACTGTATGTGAGATTGAGATGTTTACAATATAAAGTACACAAGACCCGCCTGTAAGGCAACCTGAGTGACACAAAAACAAACAAACAAACAAGCAAACAAACAAAAAACAACCCTCATATTTAGGGCTAGCTAAATAGCTCTGCAGATTAGAGCACCTACAATCAGGCGCAGGGTCCAGGGTTCGATCCCCATGCCTGACATGCTGGCCCCACTGCACTGAGATAGCAATTGACACTGGTTGTGGTGGCATGCACCTGTAATCCCAGTGTTTGGGAGGCTGTAAACAGGAGGATCACTACAAGTCCTATCTAGTAGTAAGACCCTGAACACCCTGCAGACCCGTCCCTAAAATACAATAAATAAATAAATAATTAATAAATAAATAAAATATAAAGTAAAATAACAAGCAGACATAATAAACAACTGAGTAATTTTTTTTTTTTTTCTTTTTCTATGCGTTTAGTACAGGGTCTCACTATGCAGCTAAGAGGAAGGACTCTTCCTGTTTTCAGCCTTCCCAGCACTGGAATTATAGGCATGTGCCACCATGCTCGGTCTCGGTGGCTGGCTCAGCACACCCGGAAGGCAGGGCCAGCCCAACATGCCCCTACGCTTGCCTGACTAAGCCTGTGCTTAGTCCACTAACCTATCTTGCCAACCCTAATAATAAATTATTAGACTTACATTGTAAAATAAGTTGCATGATACAATGTATGTCATCCTTAGCTCGAATTCCTAAGTACATGCCAATGTGGGCACATGTATATGCTAATTATATGTAATGAGTCTACATGCAGACATGCATAATATATAATTATATTTATGTTTACAAATACATTTCACACGCATGAGTTACAGTAAATGTTCTTCGCACCTTCCGTAGCACTAGCCCCAGGTTGGCAAGTGAGCAAGGGCCTGGCTCTTATTTCTAGCTGTAGATGACTGTTTCTCCCCAGATTTCATGGCCTTTTTTTTTGGTGGACTCAAGACTAGCTATTAATTTGTAGCTTGCCCAGTTTTTTTCTTATTGTAAGAGTAGAACTATATTCTTTTAATCTCTTTTACTTCTGAGCTAAATCCCAGTTTCTGCATTAAAATTTTGAATCTGATCATGTCCCATAGCTTGGAAAGCATCCCTCCTTTGTGTAAAAGCATTTCTGCTACTACTACTGTTGTTTTGGGTGAGGCAGTCTCACAATGCAGGCCAGGCTGGGCAGGAACTCATAGCAATGCTGGGGACTCCCCAGTGCTGGGACTGCAGGCATGCACCAACACGCTTAGCACTAAACCATGACTGCTATTTTGTTTCCATTTCCTTGGTCACTGGTGAGGCTGCACATCTGTTCTGTTCTCCACCAATCATCTGCAGCTTCCCAAAGTGAGGATGCAAACCAGTCTACACTCATTATTCCTAGTTTGTGGCATTTGGCCACGCTAACAGGGAGGAAGGTATGGCAGGATGATTTCCAGAGGTAGGAGGGTTGATGGACGTGGTACCTAATTCTATTATCAGCTGTTAAAGTTTGTTTCTTGTAACACCAAACTTAATTCTTTTTTTTTGGTCTTTTGAGACACGGTCTCGCTATGCAATTCAGGCTGAGCTTGAGCTCACTTTTGTAGCCCAGGCTGGTCTTGAACTCGCACCGATCCTCCTGCCTGCTTCAGCCTCACAAGTGCTGGGATTGCAGGCATGTGCCACCACGCCCAGCCCCCCTTTATTCTTTCATGGTTCCCCTATGCTCCTTAGGAGTGTTCATGTTATTATTGTTTTGTTTTGCTTTTTTGGAAGGGAAGCTATGGATTGGACCCAGGGCCTCATCAGTGATAGATCAGCATTCTGCCACTGAGCTGCATTCCCAGCCCTCTCACGCTTATTTATTTCTGCAATAACTTTAGTTTGAGGGGGCCTGAGTCTGGGCTCACTGTGTAGTTCTGGCTGCCTCCAACTGGCTGACTAGGCAGGCCAGGCTGGCCTTGAGCTCGCGGCATCTTCTTGCCTCCTATGTGCTGACATTATAAGAGTGTACCCTCCACCTGGCCTTCCCTGAAACCTCTGTCTTGATCATTCTGTCCATGTAGACCTCACCCAACAAACACGTGGTGGTGTAGTTTGGATCCTACATATCTGCCAGAGACTCAAGTTTTTTTTTTTTTTAGGTTCAGCATCATCAAATTTATTTGAAATCAGAATTAAAAGAACATGGATGGTTGTTATTCTGATACTTATTAGTTATACTACAAATCCATGACAAACTATCAAGTCAATTTCATGTTATTTCTTCAAGCCTGAGGTTTGTCGATGATTTCAAATTTAGGATCTTTAAATTGGAAGCTAGGGAATGTGTTCATGTCTGCTTTATCATACATTTGCTTAAGCTTAAAAAGCTCTCTCTGCAGACTTTGCTGATATTCTGGGCCAGTCTCAGCAAATCCCCCAGATGCCTGTCACTCAGGCTTGTATTCGCTAATCTTGGCCATGAAGCTTTTCTGGACATGATCAAGTTTCTTATTAAAGACCACTGCTGAAGCACTAATGTTCCTTCTCCAATGGATGGAGACCGCCGACCGAACAACAGAGGAAAACCTGAAGAGCCTCTGAAGAATCATGGAGATTTTACAGTACTTGCACTCAGTAGTGAACACTCAGGACCTCCGCTGCCACCACGCCAGAGACTCAAGTATTAAAGGGTTTGGACCAATGCACTGCGCTGTTCGAGATAGGTGGTTCGTTTTGCTGGGCAGTGGGCTTCTGGAGTCATCCCTGCTGGTTGCATTTCCCCATCATCTAGTGTGGCGCCTGGCCCTAAATAACAACTATCAGCAAGTAAAATTCAAATGCATGGGTCAGAAATAATGTCAATAGCGGGACTAGGGGGACAGGAACCCAACAACGTCAGAAGCATTATTCCAGTTCTGTTGCTTATGAGGAGTGTCTTTGGGGAAGGCATCTGGTCTGAGCCTTCGAGTTCACATATATGAAACATATGGGCTCCTCCAGGTGCAGGGCTGCTAGGAGCTGCACACTCCACACAGCCCTGTGTCCAGTGAGGCAAGGGTGCCGACCTGAGGACAGTGGCCAGGACAGCGAAGCACAGCCTGCCTTGAGTCTTTGTCTTGTTTTACTACTGCCATTATGTGAATAAGTTTACTTCTGTACAACTTCTTAAAAAAAAAAGAAAAGAAAAAGAAAAAAAGCAGAAAAGCAGCAGATGAGAAAGCTGTAAATTGTCCAGGTGGCAAGGTGACCTCGGTTGTTGAATCAACACAGCAAGGCAAGCACATCCTCCGTCCCTCCAGACCATGAAGGCGGTCTTGGCAGCCACCCTGCTGGGCTCTCTCAGAGGAGAAGTCTTGTGGCTGGGGTGTGTGGAGACTTCCTGAGACAGCGTCACACTGGCTGGGAGCTGGGTGCTTAGCTAGTTCAGTTCTGCCTTAGCTGTGACTTTTGTTTACACTTTTACCAGTCAACTTTTCCTGTTTGTAAAATCAGGCTTTTTTTTTTTTTTTTGTCTTTTTGTCTTTTTGAGGTAGTGTCTCACTATGCAGTTCAGGCTGGCCTTGAGCTCACTTTTTGTAGCCCAGGCTGGTCTTCAACTTGCACTGATCCTCCTGCCTGCCTCAGCCTCCCAAGTTCTGGGACTACAGGTCTGCGCCACTATGGCCCGGCAGGCTTTTGGCTTTTATCTTCTCATCACTAGAAAACCACTTTTGTTTCCACTTGTCCCTATCCTCATTTTCTTTCTTTTTCAAAATCTCTATGTGGCTGTCACCTCCCTCTCAGTCTCAGGACTGGGGTCCTTCATGATACCCAGGAGACTGCAGCCAAGGGCTCCTCTTTGCTTTCTACTGTGGCTCTAGGTCATGGTCCTTGAAGTCAAACACCTGCATGGTTGATGGGGAGAGGGTGAAGGAGGAAAGGGCATGAAACAGAAGGGGTAGCAACTTCCTGTGTGGTGTTGGCTAGCCTTCATCTACAAGTCTGTGTAGACTACATCAGGCGATGAGAGAGAGACCCTTGGTCTTGCCTTATGGTGACTCTAATTAATGTGAAGCACAATTGTGAATCTAAGATGAGACTGAAGCCAACTCACTTGCAGTGCTCAACATGAGCAAGTGCTTAATGCTGCAAGCAAACGCACAGCGGAGCACTGTGGGGAATTTGGCACGCAGAACATTTCATGGCCCAGTGACCCAAGTGATCTTTCCTCTCTTTCTGGAATCCTTCTCAGATAACAATTCTGCAGTGATCTGGTTCTGACTGACTTGCTGTCATGCTGGAAAGGGAAATGGCCTTGTCACTTTAATGGGGACAGAAACTTGCCTGGAGTCCACTGATCTGTGGAGAATTCTACGGACAGTGTTCATGAATCTTTTCTTTTTTTTTATGTAGTTGGTACAGGATCTACAGTGTCTCACTATCTAGACTGGACTTGTAGTGATCCTCCTGTTTTCAGCCTCCCCAGTGCTTGGAGTATGGGCCTGCGCCACCACACTCAGACTCACTCATTGGCTGGCTCAGTGAGCCCTGGGGTGCGAAGCCAGTGTGGCATGATGGACCGGGCATCAAACCTTGATCCTGGAGCTTGCCAAAGCAGGCTTTTAGTCCATTGAGCTATCTTACTGGCCCTTCTGGGGTGATTTTTCTAGGAAAATTTTTCATATCCTTCAACAGAGTGTCAGTTGTATATGCCCCTGGAAGTGCAAAAAGACTCTAACAAGGAGTATGTCCCGAAATGTTATTGTATAAATTATGCATAGTGCAGTTTAATTTAATTAATTAATTAATTAATTTAGCATTGGAAATCAAATTCAGGATCTTATGCTTGCCAGTAGGTGTTGTACCACTGAGCTCTACCCACAGCTCACACAATGTGTTTTCAACAAACATTGGAGGGACAGTAAGACCGAAACCCAAGGTTCTCTTCTCTGACTTATGTAATTCTTCTCGATGGTTAGGTACAGAGAGTGGTGACAGTGCTGTCCCTAAGAGCAGGCTGCTTTCTCAGCCAGGCAGGTGAAGGTGATCACTGCCCTCCATCACCATCTGCTCCCTGGTGCCCACACTGATTCAACAAGGAAGAGACACTGATCCATAGCATGGAGTACGTGCCAACTTCTATGGACTCCCATTAAAGGAATGCTCACAAGTTGGCCTAAAATTGTCTACCCAGAGTGTGCAAAAGTAGGAAGTGAGTCTTTTCAAATACTCATGAACTAGGAATATTCTAGTTAATTTTGGCAAGTCCCATAGTACTCCAGTCTGGATTTCCTCATGTGCTCAAGGCAGATAAATATTATTCACCCAACTTGTCTTTTGAGGTATAACTGCCCTTTGATATGGTTGATAAAAAGCAATAAAAGGAAAATGTAGCCATAAAGAACATAGAACTGTCTATATTCTTGTCGTGGTGGAAGGAATTGGATCATTCTGAAAGGAAAGCTATGGCTAAAACAGCAGGTGGATAGTATCTCAGAAGAGGAACTACAAGTAAGTAGGACTTGTTAGAGGTAGGTTTGGAAGCCAGGCTCAAAGTATTTCCTAAGCTACTGTAAGAGCGTGAAGACTACAGTGCGGTTAGTAGCCAAGGGCCAACTGGAGTGGACTTGGGCCAGGCTTCAACTCCATGATCACCATGAATAAACCTAGGGACCTTTAGTGCTTTGCTCTTAGCCTAATAGCTACCCTGGGGACTGAATGTGCTAATAGCACAAAGCCCCGAAAACAGATCCCTGGCCTTGCAGTCCACTGGGTGCAACCACTTTTCCACATTTACTCTGGTGGAATGTGGCTACTTCCTGTGTTATTAACATGCAGATGCAACACACAGAGTGAAATCCTTCACAATAATAGAGATGCACTACTGTTCTACAACATACTATGCTCTGTATGTTATTTCAGCATTTCCTCATGAAAACTCTGCTGAAGAAATATGTTGGAAAATAGGTCACTTCTGGTTGACACCATCAAAAAAGAGTTTCACATTTTTCTTAGTACCTTCAAACTCACTTAGTTGCATTTGCCTTTCCTTCTCCTGATGGCAGACTGGGGAGACTTCATAACTTTCTGATTACTTTCAGGTATTAAAAAGTCCAGTTCAATCTAAGTCAAAATTTAATTTCATGTCCAGTTTAAAGCTTCCCCTTCTCCCCAGCTCAAGCATAGGGAGCCGCTCAGCTACCAGTAACAGCCTGAGGTATTTTCCTTTCCTTCACTCACTGAGCTCTTAACTAATTTTCAAGGTTACAGCCATAGGAGGGCTGAGATAGCAGGTGGCTGATGCTGGGCGTGGTGCCCTCCTGATGGTAGAAAGTCTTCCATGTTGGAGAATGCAGATGGTGGCTCTTCTGTGTGGTACCATTCCTGCAGGAGCTCCAAGCAGCCTGACAGGGCACTACACTAGATTGAGCTGCGACCTCTCAGCTCCTACCCTGATGGCACCCTGGGGTGGCCAGGACCAAGTGCATACACTTCCTTGGCCCCCATGGGAAGTCCTCGTGAGCCCCCAGCTTCAGTTTTCCAAGGCAAGCACTGGGCATTAGTCTCTATGTTATTGATATCAGAAGAGCATATTTAAGATCTCTCTTGAACTTCATTGTGCTCCATGCTCTGGGCAGTTTGGGCTTCACCACTTTCTACATTTTGGCATGCCAGTTGGTATCCAGCCCAGGTGTGAGATGCCAGCCAACCACCGGCCCCAAGTTTTCTAACCAAGAGTGTCTGTTCCCATATGATTTTACTCTGCCTATGAAGGGAATCAAGTCCATTCTCAATATCATAAACACATTGGAAGAACTTCCTTCTCCCTAATCTTAGCCCTCTCCAAACAAGCCATCCGGGGCTTTAGATTAGTCATAGACCAGAAGCTTTCCTGTGGGTTTCCTACTTAGCTCCTGCCTTCAGAGTGCAGGCTACTTAGCTTCTTTCCCATAATTGGGATCTCAATCAAAATGTATTTTCTGATATATACACAAACTAGAATATATATATATATATATATATATATTCTAGTTTGTGTATAGGTGTCCCCCCAAAGCCTCATGCAGTCATGGGGTGGTTTCTGGAATTTGTAATTGATTATTGTGGGAATGGGTGCTGCACCTCCCCTGGGGCAGGTGATTTGTATTTCAATGTAAGATAGGAAGAGAAATTAACTGATTGAACTGCTGCTAGCTGTCTCCCTGTGCTCTTGCTTTTTGCCAGCCATCATTAAAGGTTGTTGTCTGCCACGCGTCTGCCTTGGAGCCAGCTGAATATGGACTGAAACCTCCAGTAGCTGTGAGCTAAATAAACCTTTCCTGGACCGGGGAAAAAGTGCAGTAGAATAAGTCCTTGCCTGGCAAGCATAAGGACCTGAGTTCAATCCCTGGTCCCACAAAAAAATTAAAAAAAAAATAATAATAAACCTTTCATTCCCTCCTGTTGAGTGTCAGGTATTTTCCCAACAATGAGCGAAAAGTAACTAAGACAAAATTTTGTACCAGGAGTGGGGTCATTGCTGTGACTAACCTGATTATGTGGATTGCCAGTTTTTGGGAATGGCTTATGGGAAGAGGTAGGAAAGGTCTGGAGAGGTTCTCTACTTGAGAAGATTTAGAAAAGCTTCATCTATTCTGTAGGGGAGATTCTAGTCAGAGTTCAGAGCAGAAGGCTGATAGAAGGTCGGCCTGTAAAGAATAGGTTGGGTAGGTTTCTGCTGAGAAGGACTGCATTGGTTGTTGGTCTCAAGATCATTTGTGTTTTGACTTAGCAGAGAAGTTATCTGCATTTTGCTGATGCCCGGAGACTTTGCCTAAGATTGAGATTAAACATGACAGACTGATTAATCTTTCAAAAGATATTTCAAAGCAGCCAAATATTGGGGCAGTGGCATGGCTGCTATTCGGGGCTTTTAGCCAGATTTATGTTGAGAATCAAGACCAAGGATCCCAGCAGGATGGCTCAAAATGTTGCAAGTTTGGCCAGAAAGAAAGCACCAATAAAACTGTGGACTGCAGAGATAGAGCTAAGAGGATCTCTATTGCTGAGAAGGAACCAGAGAATG
>PVKN010028232.1:0-13296 GCA_004027915.1 Capromys pilorides
ACACACACACACACACACACACACACACACACACACAAAGAGTTAACAGAACTCTGATTCCTCTTTCTAATGGGTCCACACTCTTTCCACAGATAGACTTAGCTGGCACAAACTATAAGGCACTCAGGCCTGATTTCTACTCTTGGCCTCCATCCTGTTGGAGTTAGATGCTTAGCCATGCGTCTCAGATTCATTGCCTGAAAAGTCTAGGTTGGTGCCATCATTAGGGCTGGTGGGATTCTCTGTCCTTCCAGAATCTGCTTTATTTAGTTTTGTAAGAAGTGGGTTATGGGAAGGGAGGAACATTGCTAGATTGCCTCCTAGCCTTGGGAAAGTCTTGTCCTGAGTAGTTTTTTGTCCTTTGTGAGAACTACACTAAATCCTGGTCCCATAGATAAGGGAGCCCCCTCCTTATCTAGCCTGAAAGAGACTGTTCTTTCACTTTAGGCTGCCCAGCAGCTATTTATATAACTACTCTTATAAGTCTCCATGGCTGTAGTTTCAAAAGAAAAAAAGCCTACTTTTGTCCAACCTCTTTCTCTTTTTCCCCTTGGATATGCCAAAGGCATGTCTCCTGCAGTGGTAGTCTGGCTCACAGCCCCATCACTGTGGCTATCACTGTAGATTAACTCTCCCATAGCCATGCACATATGCTTTAACAAAACAGATGGAAATATGCTAGGTCTTTAATGAATCACCCAACCCCAGGACTTATCTCTAGATTGCTATATATATATAATGGATTTTCCTCATAGTCCTGCTTGATAACTTATTGATTTTTTTTTTTACTTGCAGCTGAAAGCATCTTTACCCATACTCAATGAGAATGCCATCATTAATGGGCCCAGTAGGTAAGTCTGCCCCATACTATATAACTCTCTTCTCTCTATCACTTTTTTTTAAAACCACTTTCTATTCTAGGATTTAAAAATTTCTTCCAAGTTGGTCTGATTACCATCACTCTCCACAGAATATGAAATTGGTACTGAGAGACACAAAATGTGGCTGCCAGTCATTGAAGTCATTCTTAGTTCTCTCCAGGTCTGCAGAGGAGTCCCAGCTCTTGCCCTTCCTGAGAACAACTCTTCCTTTGATTGCTTGTACCCAAAAGAGACTTAGAGAATGGTAGAATGACAAATAATCTCTGACGTAAGATGGTTTAACTCACCGTGGTTCAACCTATAATCTTTCATCTTTGAGGTGGTATAAAAGGGATGTCCATTCAGTAGAAACCATACTTTGGACTGTTGAAGTTTGATCTTCTCTAGGGCTAGTGATATACTGTGCCTTACTCTTTCATGATGCTGCCATTGTTTCTAGTCAGCCATGCCCCCACAAGGAGAAACACCAATTCTCTGTGTGACTGAGCTATTATTTGGTGGACTCGATATATTAAATGCATTTTTGATATATGATATTTTCATATATCATGTTGGGTTTATTAAGATGTAAGCTCATCATAAATTGAACTGTACCTGTATTCCTAACCTTCTGTGGCACACATCGTTTAGTCTAGCACTCAAATTATAGCTTCATGTCATTTTCCACGCCAACGCTGAACCATTGGTCATTTTCCTAGTTACTTTCTCATTGCTGGGACAAAACACTTAATATTCACAAGTTAAAGGAGAGAAAGCTTATTTTAGCACACAGTTTTTTAAAAGAAATTGTTTTATTTTTCATCAGCCTCTTTCCTATTTTGCTTATGCATCAGCAGAACAGCTCAAGACCACTCGGTGGTGGTTCCTACACACTCAGTGGCTTGCGTGGTGGAGGCTGCAGGCCAATCCTCTGTGGCCGGCTGAGCACTCCAGTCTTCAATGGGGAACTGCCGAATGGGCACAGAGGGCACCTGCATGCCTTCGGACCAGTCTGCGACCTCAGGCTGAGCAGCAGTGAACTCCGGAGCTGGTGCAGTCCATTCACCCAGAAATTCCACCAGAAGACGTGGCTCCCGGAAGGCTTCCTAGATCTGGTTAGTGAGGGTTCCAGGAGTGAAGCAGCCAGCGATGGGAGTAGCTCCAGTGGCAGCCACAAATTTCAGTGCAGTCTGCTGCCTGGTGTTCCTAGATGATATGACATTGATGTCAGCAGGGTTTTCTGTGGAGACTACAGCTGGAGCTGCCAGTAGAAGCTTCTTCCAGGTCCACCTCAGATGTATAATGTGGATTCCATCACTTTTCCTTTTGTAGATATACTGCTCCATCTGGAAATCCAGGTTGGTGCCACCTATATAGGTTCATGCAGCAAGGAACTTGAGGACATCCTCTTCCTTCATTTGTGGGACACTAAGGGCTCTAGTCCTCGTGAAGTCTCCCTTTAAGTTATGGTGGGAATCAAGAGCAATGCCATATGCACCCCTGCCTGGGCAGTGCAGAAAAGCTAGCTCACAGTTTGTAGAGGTTTCAGTTCAAAGTCAACTGGCTCTAAGGCAGGCTGGGCTGGCAGAAGGCCATGGCAGAGGAGAAGCAGTTCATGGCACGGTAGGCAGGAAGCAGAAGGGAGTAGGAAACACCTCCAAGGACCCATCTTTTCTCATTGGGCATCACCTCCTAACTCCCCAACCAGCTATAAAGTTATTGGACTAATCTAGCATCACACACCTATGACCCAGGGTCACACACCTGTGCTCCAGTCACCTTGCCAAAGCCCCATCTATGACTACATGAGGCTTTGGGGTGGGGGACATCTAGATATAAGCCACAGCAGTCATGGTGGCCCTGCATACTCTGTCAAGGGTTCTGATATAACATTGGCATTCATTGTCCACTCTGGACACAGGAGTGCAAAGTTGGCATTCTTTTTTTTTTTTTTTTGTATTATGGCAGGCTCAGCTCACCCTGGGGGTGGGGCTGGCGCAGCATGTGGTGCCTGGGATCGAACAGCGGTCCCTGAAGTTGCCTAAGCTTTCCTAAGCAGGCGCTATAGACCACTGAACCATCTTGCTGGCCCCAAAGTTGGCATTCTGTTTGCCACGTATTTCCAGCCGTTATTGGAGCTGTTGTGGAGACTGGCATTTCTAGTAGTCTGTGTAGCCTCTGTCTGCAGTATTCAGTCCATCTAGTTTAACTCTGTGACATTGGACAAATTACTTCACTTCTCTGAGTAAAATAAAGAGGTTGGATCAGATCATCAAGAGACCAATTTTAGTTCTAAAACTCAGATCAACAGAGTACAACAGCAGACCCCTGCTTCAGAGCTCCTCCCTGCCCCTGTTACAGGACTCCATGAGCCTGAGTGTCTTCTCTGAGGGCTATCTTCAGTTTTCACTCCCTTGGCAGAGTAGAGAGGATCCTTAGGTCTGGAACCCAATGTATCATCAGGCCTGTTGCAGTTCAGATTACAAATTATACCCACTTCTCCAGAGTCATTCAGGTGCCCCTCTCCTATTCTTGAGAATGACCTTCCAGAATTTCTCTGTTTTGCAATAGAAAAATACTTCACATGCTGAGTTATGGTAAAAGAGAGTATCCATCAGCAGCAAGAGAGTTGCTCTCTCATGCCCTCCTTTCTCTGCTCCTGCCTCGCTCATTCATGACATCCAGCCTATCACCCCATACCTTCCTCTTTCCTCTTCAGATACAGGCATGCATTCACTAGAATTTTCTCCTTTAAGCCCAACTGCCTGCACCTTGTTTCTTGATACTGGGCTCTGGGCTTCTGTAGGAGCCTAGTGTCTACCTTCTCCTTGCATGTTACCCCATTCCAGGCCCACTGCCCCTGTCACAGCCCTCTCCCTCTGCAGACAGTCTGAAAAATCAACACACACACACACACACACACACACACACACACACACACACGCCACCTTGCCACATGTATTACAGTGAAGCTCTTGTTGGACAACTGCAGATTTCGCCGGACAGGATTTCAGTTTGATTTTCTCAGGGTTCCTGAGAATGGAGCCTGAGCTCTTTCCCAGACCCACCCTGTTCCCACTCCACACCAGATGTCTGGGCTTGTAGGAAACCAGAGCCATTTGGTTTCCCTGGCCAGTCCTAGAGGACCAGAGTCCCACCTCAGAAGTCCTTTGTCTACCAGTCAGAGGCCTAAGGAACAGAGAAGAAAGAGGAAAGTCAGCCAGATAGCCCCACTTGGGGCTGGGGGGTATGTTAATTGAGAACTGGGGTCCCCCATGGCAGGGAGCCAAGCTCTCCCTCACTTGCAAATAAACTAATCTTGCAAATAAACACATAAGCAGATTATCAGTGTGTGAGAAAGGGCTGCAAAGGGGCTGGAGAGCTGATCTGTCCCTAGCCCCACCTCTGGACTTTCCCCCAAAGCTTAGGCCCCAGTGTTGCCTAGGAGGCCCTGGAAGAGTCAAATCTCCACAGCCTAGGCCTCACTCAGCTTCTCAGTTGCCGCACTTGGCCAGCCTGGGATTCACCTTCATTGTTGCCCTGTTCTCCCTATTTTTTTGTCTATACAAGCCTGGGCTGTGTACCTCTGTCATGTCTCACCAATCTTTCCCTGTCCTCAGCTACAGCTCCATACCTGCCAAGCACATTTGCCGCAATGTGCACCTCCTTCTGGACTTTAATTCTCAGGGCTGGGCTAGGAACCTTGCAAATGGCTCCAGGTAATGCTCACTTCGTTCCCTTCCCTACTCTTTCAGAAAGTCAGACAGATTCTTTGATTTCTATGCGTTGGACAAAGATGCTGAGAACCCTGCCCAATCCCCATGAGCACTCCCTGGGGAATAGCTGTGTCCTGTGAAACAGACTTATAGCAACCAGGCTCCTGTGGTCACCGCTCGTTTGTGCCATTCCTAGCACAGTGATTAAGGAATGGTGCAACACTTTGGGATCCTTAAGGGCTCAAGGGGATCCTGAGAGTAGGTTAGAATACTTTGGGGGAGGTCAGGCTGCCCATGCATGTTACAGCCTCCAGGTTTGGCTGGAGAGAAGGACTACTGGCTCCAGCCCTGGGCCAGGTGGGACATTCCACAGACCTCTTTGTGCTCTGCTATTGTGTTCTCAAGGCCTAGCACATGGTCTGACACATAGGAGATACTCAGAACACATGCTGAATAAGTTCATGAAGAAATATCTAAATGAATAAGCTGCTAGCAGCAAGATTTTAGGGTCTGTGATGCTGCCGTCTCACATAATTAAAATTCTCAAACCCAAGCATTAGTTTTCTAGGACTACTGTAACACATTAACATAAATACAAAGGCTTAAAACAGCACTTGTTGATTGGCCCACAGTTCCATAGGTTAGAGGTCTGCCGAGTTCTCTGCAGGGTTTCCTAACCATAGGATTAAGGTTTCACCTGGCCTGGGCTCTCATCTGGAAGCTGACTGGGAATCTACTTACTTTCAAGTTCATTTTGGCTATTGGCAGAACCCACTTCCTTGTTACTGCAGGTCTAAGGTCCCACTCCAGCCTGGCTGTGACCTGGGGTCAGGCGCTGCTCTGAGAGTTTGCTGGCATTTCTTCTCACAGGCCCTCTTCCATCTTCAGAATAGCAGAAGTGTCTCACATCTTTTGTGTCTCTTTGTCTTTTCACTTCATCCTTCCTCTTCTGCCACCAGCTGGAGAAAGCTCACTGTTTTAGGGACTCATGTGATTAGATCAGGTGCGTCCAGATAGCCTCTGTTTACATTGTGGTAAAGCACAGGAAATACACTATTTAAGCCGGTTCAGATGTACGATTCAACA
Organism: Capromys pilorides; assembly: GCA_004027915.1. Lineage (NCBI taxonomy): Eukaryota > Metazoa > Chordata > Mammalia > Rodentia > Capromyidae > Capromys > Capromys pilorides. The sequence continues at coordinate 5,663 of PVKN010028232.1, forward strand.
GCACTAACTACATTCATATTGTGCAGGCAACACTACCATCACTGCCATATGTCTTCAGATTTTTTTCATCATCCTGAACCAAAACTCTGAACCATTAAATAGTAACTTTCCATTTTTTTTTCCTCTAGCCCTGGCATCTACTATTCTACTTTCTGTCCCTGTGAATTTGACTGCTCTAGGTATCTCATTGAGGTAGTATTATAAGCATTGCGTCTATGACTGACTTCTTTCACTATGTGTGCCTGCGTGTATGTGTATGTGTGTGTGTGTGTGTGTGTATGTGTGTGTGTGTGTGTGTGTGTGTGTGTGTGTGTGTATGTGTGTGTGTATGTGTATGTGTGGATTGGGGATTGGATTCATGGGTACTTTACCACTAAGCTATATACCCTTAGCCCATTTTATTTTATTTTTACTTTTCTTAGAGTTTGTTGTTGGAATTGTTGTGTTTTACTATTAGCTATTATTAATCTCTTGCTGTGCCTAATTTATAAATTAAACCTTATTATTGGATGTACATCTGGGCAAAAACATAGTCATACAGGTTTTTATAACATTATACATCTCACTTTTTTATTCCTATTTTATTTTGAGACAGGGATCTTGTTAAATGGCGCAGGTGATCCTCCTGACTCAGCTTCACAAGTAGCTGAGATTATAGGTGTGGTTCATTGCCCCTTGATACTCAGCATAACACTTTAACTGTTATCCAGGTTGGAGTATGTATCACAATGTCCTTTTAAAGGTTGAATCCTGTGAAATTCATATTACTTTGTTAAGTAAAATTCTGCATCACTTGTAATTTTTTGTTTTAATTCTAATTTGTACTCTCCGAAAAAAAGGTTTTATAATAGTCTAATGACTCTACCTTTTATAAGATCAAATGGGCCATATCACATAAGAACCATGGGAAAGGGGCCAGCGAGATGGTTCAGTGGTCTAAAGCGCCTGCTTGGGAAAGCTCAGGCAACTGCAGGGACTGTGGTTCGATCCCCAGCACCACATGCTGCATCAGCCCCACCACCAGGGGTGGTAAATAAATAAAAGAAGCAAGAAAAAAAAAAAAAAAAAAGAACCATGGGAAACCATGGGAAGATAATACATTATAGGTCTCAGGAATTAGGACAATGGAATTCTGGGGATCTTCCTAGAAATTCTCCTGTCTGCAGCTCCAATTCAGGAATATGAACTATTACAGTCTTCCACTCAGACCAAAGGAGAGCAGTGCATGAATTGGCAAGAGCATGCCCTTTGATGGGGTGATGGTGATCAGTATGGGGCTATGGGCTTGCGTAGTGAAGCCAGGACATAGGGGAAGTTAGGCTGTGAGGGCAAAGGCCTTAAACATTTAACTTTTTTCTTTTTTTGACCTAATCAGGATTCGAACTCACGACCTTGCACTTGCCAGACAGACACTGTGCTACAGAGCTATCTCTGTGGCCTCCCTTAAACACTTAACTTAGAGTAGGCTAAAAGTCTGGGCCTGAGTGATTTATCATACCAAAATGGACTAGCAGGGCCTAATGAAACGGAAGAGCCAAAGAACAGAAGTGAAATAAATGCAAATGCATAGCTTACTTTCCAGATGTCAACAGCCTACCTGCAACTAGGAGCATGCCTCTTTCTGTCAGGTACCCTGGTCCCAATAACGGTATAAAAACCCACTGACCTAAACATCTACCATGTCTGCCTTACAGAACCCTCTCTTTGCCCTACTGAGAGCTTTTCTTTTATGCTTCCTAATAAACACACATTGAGCTCTTCCCAACTGCTTGCTATTTGCTGTTTTGTTGGGTTCCATCTTCAGTCTCCATTGCCCCCAAACAAAGGCCTAATAGCTGGACAAATCAGGTTACAAGAGTACTGTGGAGATGAACAACAGTCTTTACTGCATTTCTACTCTATGCAAGATGCAGGTAGGTAATTTTTGCATGCATTATTTCTTTTTTTTTTAATTATTTATTTTATTTATTTGTCTGTTTGTTTGCTTGTTGTGTTTGTTTGGTTCTTTATTTATTTATTTTGTGGCTGGCTCAGCCTGCCCTGGTGGTGGGGCTGGCGCAGCATGTGGTGCCAGGGATCGAACCGCAGTCCCTGCAGTTGCCTGAGCTTTCCTAAGCAGGCGCTTTAGACCACTGAACCATCTCGCCGGCCCCTGCATGCATTATTTCATTTAATCCCTGAAATACCTCTGATATATATATATATATATATATATATATATATATATATATAATTTTCTTTTGAGTTTTTTTTATTGGTTTGTTTGTTTTTGAGACAGGATCTCTCTATGTAGTTCAAGGTGGCCTGGAACTTGCTTATGTAGCCCAGGCTGATCTGCAACTCAAGGTGATTCTCCTGCATCAGCCTCCTGAGTGCTGGGATTACAGGCATGTTCCACCACGACCTGCTATATTTTCCTTTTGACAGATGAGGAAATTAAGACTGAGAGACTTACCCGCAAACTCTAAAAAGACACATAAGTCTGACACCAAAGTTAATTTCTACACTGTACCATCTTCTACGACTGGAAATGATATTTCTCAAGCCTATGAGGACATGACCAGGTGGATCTTGCTCCCACCTCTTGCCACCCCTGAATACAAATTTGTAAATGCTGGCAGCATAGCAGAGGGTGACTATTATAGAATGAATGTTGGATCCCATCCAAATTTCATATGTTGCAGCCCTAACATGTTACATGACTGTATTTGGAGATAGAGCCTGTGAAGAGATAATAAAGGTTAAGTGAGGCCACAAAATTAGGGCCTTGATCTGGTAGAGCTGGTGCCGTTATTACAGAAAAAGAACAGTGGCCAGAATGGCCTTTTAACCATATCAAGATGTGATAAGAAGTCGCAGCCTTTGAGTCAGAAGGAAAGCCTTCACCAGGAGCCAGATCAGCCTGCACTTTGATCTTAGCTTTCCCAGCTCCTAGAACTATAAGAAAAAAAGCTCTGTTGTTGAAGCTATGCAGCCTGTGATATTTTGTTATGGTAGCCCAAGCAGGCAGCCTACTATAGCAATAAAGCCACACTACAACAGAAATTAAGGTCATAAGAAAGCTCCCAGCCTCCTTATGGTTTTCATATTGCGTGTGTGTTTGGGGGAGGGGGCTGTGCTGGATATTGAATCTAAGGAGTACTGCGCTACATCTCAGCCTTTTTATTTTGAAATGGGGTCTTTCTAAACTGCCCAGGCTAGCCTCAAACTTGCAATGCTTCTGCCTCAGCCTCTCAAGTAGCTGCGATTTGCACATGAGTCACCACACCTGGCCACTTGTGCAATTTGATTCCACTGTCTTTGGACTTTTTGGCATTCACTGAGAGTCAGTCCTGCTGGCCCAGATTTTGGGGCCTAGAAGAAAGGCATCAGGCCCAGTTTTTGAGGTGCAGGCTGGCTTGACTGAGCTTCCTGGGAATTGGGAAAGACTACTGGAGCATCTGGAGCCTTGGGTACAAGGCCATCTCTCCAAGCTCGGCCAAGGAAGTTGCAAAGGGAATTAGATTAGCTGAAAATCTGCAGCAAGAAGCAGGGCACATGCGTAGGGCCATCAATGTGCAATTCATTTGTGATTGTGAACAGCATATTTGGGCTGTGACAGCAGGCCACAGGGTCATGCAGCCAGCAGAGCTGGGCTGGTTTGGAAGCAGTTCAAGACTCTGAACTAAGGGGTTGGGGAGGTAGCTCAGTAGAATAAGAGCTTGCCTGGGAAGTGCAAGGTCCTGAGTCAATCCCCAGACCCTCAAAAGACTCTGAGCTGAAAAATTATTTTTTGGGGAAAGACCAGGAGCATCTGTTCCTAATGTTGCTGCTTTCTTTTGTCAGAATGGGCAGATCCCAACTATGGCCTCTGGAAGCAATGTGCCCAGCTGTTTGATGGCAACTTACCTACAACCTATGCATTTGTCTAATGATATGTAACCCACTACATCAATTTAATGGATTAAAACAACACAAATTTATTATCTCACAGTTTCCACACACCAGAAGTCTGGGCATGTCAGACTGATGACACTAGCTGGATCAGTCATTTGGGCTCTCATGAGGTTAAAATCAAGGTGTCCAAAGGGGAGACCATACTCAAATGTGAGATAAATTAGACCCCAGGTATAAACACATTGTCTCCCTATTGTAAGAAATGGACAGAGTAAATAAAATCTGAAAATTATAGTAGATTTTTTAAAACAATATATATTATGGTCGGCTCAGCCTGCCCTGGAGGTGGGGCTGGCACAGTGGTGCTGAGGATCCAACTGCAGTCCCTGCGGTTGCCTCAGCTTGCCTAAGCAGGCACTTAGGCTGCTGAGCCATCTTGCTGGCCCATGTACAGTAGATATTGTGAAAGGGAAAGTAACCGCTCAAAAAGAAAGAACAACTGTGATGGGGGGGGGGGATGAGAAAAGAAAGAAAAAAGGAAAAACAAATACATATACTCAAGATATCTAAGATAATTGCACTACTAATTTTGATTGGTTTATTGAAAGGAACAGTGAATGCTTGTTTGATCAATTTTGTACACCTATATCTGGTAATCTGAACGATTACTTGCAAGACAACAATATGTAGTACAACAACCACTGTTAATTTCCTATCAGTTTGTTTTGAAATTCTGAACTTTTTTTTTTCTTATTTTTTATTGTCTTTAAAAGTCAAGTCTGGCTATTATACATAAAGCTGCTATGAACAATTATGTGAGGATTTTTCTGTTAGCATAGATTTTTGGTTTTCTGGGGTAAATGTCATGAGTGCAATTGCTGGGTCTTAGGGTAAGTGGATGTGTAGTTTTAAAGAAATTGTCAGTGTTCTCCAGAGCCATTACACTATTTTACAGTCACACAAGGAATGAGTGGTGTAATTTATCTTATCAATTCTTCCTCTTTTTTATTTTTGTTTTTTGAGATAGGGTCTGGCTGCGTAGTTAAATCTGGCCTTGAACATCTATGTAACTCAGGGTGGCCTAAAATTCATGGTCATCTTCCCGTCTCAACCTTCCCGGTGCTGAGATTCAACACATGTAGCTTCTTTTCTTGCTTTAACAAGATCTTGCACAGAGTAAATTTTTTTTACTTTTGATGAAGTCAAATGTATTACTTTCTACTTTTATGGATCATATTTTTCATGCCAAAAATAAGAACTCTTCACCAAGTTCTAGATCCCAAAGATCTTCTCTTATGTTTGTTTTCTAAATTTTTTGTAGTTCTACATTTTATATATCAATCTGTGACCCACTTTGAGAGGTGGTGTATGTATTGGCTCATGCCCATGTACGCATGTGCAAGGATATACTTTACTACTGAGCTATAGTCCCAGTCTACCTTTTTGTTTAATTTTTATATAAAGTGTGCAATTCACCTGTACATTTGTTGAAAAACTTCCCATCTATTTTAAGAGTTCATCTGATTAAATCAGGGTCAACTAAAAAAGTATAATTGGTTACAAACTTGAATTATGTTTGAAAGTCCCATTTTCCATATAGCAGCATGATGCCTGGAGTCATAACCTATCATATTTACTGGCTCCACCTGTTCTCAAGGGGTGGGGATGGAATGGAAGGTAGCTTGGTAAAATCAAATCATGATGGTGTTTCTTTAAGCTGAGGCCCCACAGAGAAGTTTTAAGAACTGGAAGGCCGAGGAAGCTGAAAAATTTCATGAGGAAAGGTAAACTGAGAAATGTAAGGGGAAGAGGTCCTCTTGCAATGAATGAGATCAAATCTGTTAATCAGTCTTTCATGAAGCCAGGGAAAGTCCTGAAGCAAGAACAGTGAAAAACACCAAAGTATCCTGTAGTCCCAGACATTCTCCCATCCTTTCTGGATGCTTTGGGTGTTTTTCCTCATGGGCCCTGTCCAAATACCATTGCTGAAACAAAGTAGTGTGGCCTTTCTCCTTCAAGTGTTTGCTATGAAAGTGTCACTCTCAGGTCAGCAAATGCTCTCTTCTCAGAGTGCACGCTCTACCTCCTGAGCTAACTGCTAACATCAGGCCCTTTGTGTGTAGATCGCTTCTAGGGCCCAGCTTCTCCTTCTTCCTCCACTATGGACAATTTCTTCCTTCACTATGTGCTCCATTTGGTATTGTCTTCCTCCGTCGTCTCCTGTACACCAACACTGTCAGAGGATTTTACCACCCCCTCACACACTTGGTTTATATATTCCTCCTCCATACCGATTTCTTTTGGCACATTAGTTGATTTCTATATCTGTGCGGATGATTCTATCTGCATTTCTATTGCACAGGTTCTCTACAATAACTTGGAGAAGTCCCGATGCTTTGGACCAGCTCAAACGAGTAGGATCTGAGTCTCTGGGGGTGTAGCCTGAGTATAGATATTTTTAAAGTCCCTAGATGATTCTAGTTTGTTAGGATAACAATGAAGGTTGTTTTTCACTGAGCTACACCCCTAATCTATTTTACTTTTATTTTGAGGAAGGGTCTTAAAGTTGCTATCCTCCTGCCTCAGTGTCCCAGAGTTCAGGGATTACAGTCTATGCCACCACACCTGGCTGCAAAGAAAGTGCTTTAAGACTTCCACTGCTACTTCCAGCCACGTTAGAAGACTGTCACTCTGTTCTCACAGATCCTTGACATTCTCAACGCTAAACACTTTCACATTCTCCAGTAGTCAGAAAACCAGCTTATACTCACACCCTGAAATCACTGAGGGTCTTGCTACCTGACTTCTGATATTCCCTAAGTAGCAGTAGAACCTTTAAGCTTTCTCATTGCTCTCTTGTCTCAGTAGCAAGGATGGAGGCCTTTGATCTCACCATTTTCCCTTAGTTTATTAGTAGGCCGCCATCCTTGCTTCGTTCCCTAAACATCCTGAGGGTCATGCTGGATCGCTCTCACCAGCGACTTCACCACTCAGCATGCCTCTTTGGCTGTGCATTTTGCTACTCTTCCCTTACAAATGCCAAACTCTGAATCAATAGGAAAATCTATAGAAATGCTATTGATTTTTGAGTATTGACTTTGTATGCTCCTGCACTATTGAATTTGGTAATTAAATCTAGAAGTCTTTGGGTGGAGTTTTTGGGTCTTCTATATAGAGTATCATATCATCTATGAAAAATGATAATTTTACTTCTCTCCTTCAATTATTATTCCTTTTATTTCTGTCTTGTTAATGAATTCATATTACTTTGTTAGTGCACTTCTGTATCATTTCTAAATTTCTCTTTACTATTTTTTATTCTCTTTAAAAAATTAAAAAAGAGGGGTGCTGGGGAGATAACTCCATGACACAAGTGCCTGCCTGGCAAGTGCAAGGTCATGAGTTCAAATCCTGGTCCTGCAAAAAAAAAAAAAATTCAGAATAGCAAAACCTATCCTTCTTGCTCTCTGGGCAGAATTTCTGGAGAACAGCTGTACTACATTCAAATGACATTCACTACTAATGAATGGTTTCCAATTTTAGTTTCTAGTTAATATTTTTTAATTTTTTAAAAGAGAATAAAAAACAGCAAAAAAAAAAAAAATCGTTCTAAACAGAATCTCCTTGGGCTGGCAAGATGGTTTGCGGTCTAAAGTGCCTGCTTAGGGAAGCTTAGACAACTGCAGGGACCACGGTTCAATCCCTGGCACCACATGCTGTGCCAGCCCCAACCCCAGAGCAGGCTGAGCCAGCCATAA
>PVKN010028233.1:0-13298 GCA_004027915.1 Capromys pilorides
TTCTTTCTCTGTCTATCTGTCTGTCTGTCCATTTGTCTATCTATTCTGGCACTGGAAAATGAACTCCAGGCCTTTGCACTGAGCTATATTCTTATCCCTCCCTCTTTAATTTTTTCTTTTGAGACAAAGTCTTGCTAAATCACCAGATTGATAGAGCTGGGCTGAAATCTATGCTCCTCCTCCCCAAGGCTCCCAGAGTACTAGGATTACAGGTGTGTACCACCACACCCAGCTAGAAAATGTCGTTCTTTTCATCTTTCTTGTTTATTTGTTTGTATTATATGGGGGAGAGGGGATTAAACCCAAGGCTTCCACACTGAGCTACATCCTCAGCCCTTTTTCTAAATTTTAAGACAGTCTCTCTTAATCCGATTTGCCTATGCTGAGTTTACACTTGTGACCCTCCTGCCCTCGCCTCATGAAACGCTGGGATTACAGGCAGGTATCACCTGGCCTAGGTGGAATATGTCATTCTTAAAAATCTGCAAGCACCCAGAGTCTAAACCAGTTGTCCCAGGGGAGCAAAAAATTTGAAAACCTAGCAAGCTTGGGCCTTAAGAAGCTATAAGCAGCAGATATAGAAAAGGTGAGAAGGTGTCTTTAATTAACTTGTCTTTCTTTCTGCCAGTTCTTGATTTCTTGCATTCTAAGACATTTTTAAATTTCCCTCTCACATTACAGATGTGACAAGAGGCATAAGAAACTATCACCCTTAAGAGAAAAAGGAGTGCCAGCCCTACCTGCTATGCAAAGCCTCCCTGCCTGTCTGTCTGAGGCGGGCATCTAGATGTTCAGTGAGAGCTAAGCGGATGTCATGTGGGCTCCTCAGCCTTGGCATTCCACAGAGCCCTGGCTCTGGGCTGTGCTCCCTGCTGTAAGGGTGCAGGGGCTACACTGACTTAGGAACAGCTCCATACTCAATTCTCTCCTTGAACTTCGAATAGGACCCATGTGTCTTAAGACTCCACGAAGTCTCAAATGAATAAATCGAATCACTTAAACTATGATTTTACTTTGGACAGCAGAATCCTTTATACACCCTGGAACTCTGATTTTGAAAACCCCTACACCCTGCCTGAGGGCTGTGGAAACCATTTTGCAGCTCTGTTTAGACCTCGGATCGGGCTACAAAGCATCTGGAGACATGAAGAAGACATGAATTCCAGAGCAGGCGGCTCCGTTCAGTGTGGGGCTGCAGTTCCTCCTCCATGGTTCTGCACCTGAGCGACAGCTGAGTGGATGAGATGGGAGCGCTCACAGCAGCTTGGGAGAGCTGAAAGACTTTCCAAAGATGGCGAATTGGCAGGTCAGGAAGGGTGGGCTTCCAGTCAGGGTTCCCTCAAGCAGACTCCAGCAAAAAGGATGAGTAAGCATGGCACAGGCTGCACCAAGGGCTCTGTGCCCTGGGAGTCGTGAGGCAATTTTCCTCTCCATTTCTTTCCCTCTGATTCCCCGCATTTTTCCTACTGTCCTCTGTACATCTGCTCTCCTCCTCTCCCTGCAGTGGGCTTCCATGCTGCTAGTGCCACGTCTTGAAGTCTTCTCACCTCTAGCACCTGCACTCCTTGCAGCTTCCACTGCGCCCCTGAATCTCAAGGAAATGACCTGATTGGCCTAGGCTGAGTCAGGCAACTCCCTCTCTTTTCACCTGCCTCCTAAGAGCTAAGACAAGGTAATGGTGAGAGAACAAGGCCAGGGAAAGGCAGGGAAAACGACTTCAGGAGGATGATAGCTGATAAAGATGGTGTAGTGTCTGACAGGTGGAAGGCGGACCAAGTGTGCTAGACCTGAGCCGCTCGACTGGAGCTGCCCATCAAAGCCACCAGGACACCACACCGAGTGACGCCAAATGCAGGATGGCCAGGTGTGTGCACTTTGGGAAGACTCCACGGGAGGATTCTGCTTACAACATGCTGTCCAGGTAGGCGAGATGAAAGGCGCAAACTGATTTATCAAATAGGATCTGATTGTGTTCATAGAGGATATGGTCAACAACTGAACAAATGTTTATTTACTGAATTTCTAGCAAGTACCTGGCATTCCATGCCTGAGATACAAGGTATTTTGTTTTGTATTCATTGTTTCATTCTTTTATCAATGTTGTTTTTTCAGGGCTTTAAAAAAAATGTTTTTAATCTTTATTTATTTACTTAGTACAGGTTCTCACTACACAACTCCAACTAGTAGTGATCCTCCTGTCTCAGCACTCCCAGCACTGGCATTATAAGTGTGCTCAACCATATCCAGTTTTAGTGGCCAGCTAAGCATTTCTGGAGTTCTGGGGCTGGCATGGAATGGCATAAGATACCTGAAATCAAACCCGGGTCTGTCCACTTGCCAAGCAGGCACTCAGACCGCTGAGCTATCTCCCCAGTCTCTTTGCAAGGGTTTTTTTGGCATGTCTTTTATCAGTGCTAGAGACTGAATCTAGGAACTTCACAAAGAGCAACGTCCTCAGCCCCTTTTAAAATTTTCTTTCTGAGACAGAGCCTTACTAACTCAGACAGAATCTTACTAACTTGCCTAGGCTGGGCTTAGACTTGCAGTCCTCCTGCCTCAGCCTCCCAAAGAAACATACCACGATGACCAGATCAAGTGACAATGTGTTTATCCCCAAGGAGCACACATCATAATGGCTAAGGGTACAAGCTTCACATCCCCAAATGCTTGGAAGGCCAGTGTGAGCAATTCCAGAGTAGCTCACTGAAGGTTTCCGAGACCAGAAGTTGTCCTCTTCAGGCTAGGACCCAAAGAGTGAGAATGGTAGATGTGAAGAATTTAGGCAGAAGAGAGAAAATTGAAAGAGCAAAGCATGTATAGTTGTCCATACAAAAGGGAATGAAGGCCCTGGGCTTGAGCTCCAACAAAAACAAAGAGAATAAAGACTATTTAAAATGAATTTTTACAGGTAGAGATGTAGCTCAGTGGCACAGCATCTGCCTGGCAAGCTCAAGGCTCTGAGTCTGATTTCTGGTACCAAGAACATTAATTAAAATGTATTTTTAAAAACTAGGAGAGGACTGGGAGGTGTGGTACAGTGGCAAAGTGCTTGCCTAGCATGTGTAAGTCCCTGGGCTCCATCCCCACAATGGAGAAGGGGCAAAGCTGTAAGGAAGATGCTAAATAAGTGATTTCCTCTGGGAGTTAGAGGGGTTTGTTTGCTTTTCTGCCTGCTCTTCCGTGCTTCTTTATATTTTCTAAATTTTCTGCAGTGCACACCTAATATGCTTACGATGTTCTGATGGCAAGCAGCTGTCAGAGCCGAGCGTCTTGTTCCTCAGGGCTTTGCACATGGAGTCGCCTAGAAGACTTGCTTGAGGGCAACTAATGGCCCCCACCCCTAGAACTTTGGTTCAGGAGTTTGGGCTGGGGTCTGAGGCTCTGCTGCTCTGAAAAGCTCTCAAGTGATAATGCTGCAGCTGAGTGAGAACCACACTCCAAGACTCCCTGAGTTCAAGAAGAAGCTGCAGGCCTGGGAAAACTAAATTTGCGAGTCTTCAAGAGAAAAACCAAGAGGATGTGTCAAATGATTGGATACAGGAGGAGAGGGAAGATTACAGTTAAAGATCACTTCTTAATTGTGGGTTGGCTAAGATTTTTTTTTTTTAGTTAACCTAAGAGTCTAAACACTGTTGTTCACGGTTAAAAAAGCTTTTCACTTCCCTTTTGTGAAAAAGAGAGAGACCCTCAGTTGCAAGATGTAAAACCTCTTAGTGAGCTGGAAGTGGTCAACATTTGGGCTTCCTGGGTATCTCTGGGGTTTTCTTTTTGCATATTCTTGTGTTTACAGGACTGATTCTAAAGGGCAGAGCCTAAGAGAAGGCTTCTCAGAATTGCTCCAGCGCCAAGCGTGGTGGTGTACACCTATAATCCCAGCATTCAGGAGCTGAGACAGGAGGATCAACATAAGTTCAAGACCAGCCTAGGTTACATGGTGATTTTAAAGTCAACTTGAGCTGTATAACATGACCCCATCTCAAACAAGCAAATAAAAAGCACTTTTCCAGCAGGGAACTGAGTCAGGAGCGTCACTGGAGGAGGAAACACGAGCAGGGTCTGAGCAAGGAGAGCCAGACTGGTGGAGCAGGTGCCTCAGTCAGTCCTGAGCTGTCAAGTTCCCTGCCAGAGGCAGAACGGAGCTACGGAACCTGGCAGCTCCTCTTTGGGCACAAACACAAGTGTGAGCTGATGATCTAGAATCAAGATCTAGTCAGTGTCTTCACTCAGCAAGTATTTATTAAGCATCTAACAATTCTGCTCAGAACGAAAGAGGGAATTTGAAGAACCCAGGAATAATCAAAGATATGGCACCAGGCCCTTAAAGATGGGAGAAGACAGGCGATTTGGTGAGCATTCATGAAGCAAACAGAAGTAAACGCACCAAGCCTAATACTGAGACCAGGGTGATACGGTTTAGTACTTAGACACACACACTACAGTCATACTCAGACTTGACTACTCACTGCTTAGATAACCATTGTAAATGTACTCCATTCTCTTATCTAGTTGCTGTATCTTAAAAAAGAAAGAAGGAAGCCAGGTGTGGTGGTGCTTGCCTGCTAGCATGCGGCACTAGTGAGGGGTGGGCATGAGGATCCCTGTGAGTTGGAGGCCAGCCTGAGCTACACTCTTGAAACCTTGTCTTTAAAGCACAGAATAAAACAAAGCAAAAACAAAAGAAAACAGAGAGAGAGAGGACTAAAGGAATATCCACATTTGTTGGTCAGCTATGGCCACTGTAATGAAATGCCCAAGGTGATTAACTTACAAAGAGAAAAGATTTATTTTGTCCCGCAGTTGCAGGCGGGCCCAGTGCATGATCACTCTACTCTAATACTCTGGATCTGCGCGCATCACAATGGGAGCTTGTGGTGGAACAAAATCAGTCACCCTGTGACCAGGAAGTGGAAGAGAAAGTGTTAAAAGGGCAGGGCCCACAATCCCTTCCAGGCTCACCCTAAGACAGCCCTAGAGGCCCTGACTCTTAATCATTCTTCCACTGCCTCCCACATCCAAACCATAGCAGTGTTTCATACAGTTTATGTATTTGATACAGGGTCTCACTACACAGCTCAGACTCCTAGTGATCCTCCTGTCTCAGCCTCCCCAGCACTGGTATTATAGGCAAGTACCATCACCCCCCCATTTTGGGGCCAGCATGGCCTGTGATACTAGGGATCGAACCCAGGTCCTTGTGCTTGACAGGCAAAATATGTAAAATGTTTCCAACATATAAAATTGGTTTAGCTCAGTTTATTGATGCATGCCTGTAATCCCAGTGCTCTGGAAGCTGAGAAAGAAAGATTAAGTTGAAGCCCAGCCTATGTACTTTAAGGATTTATTGAGACTGTCTCAAAATTTGAAAAAACAATAAAAGGCACTGGGGATATAGTTCAATGCAAAGCCCTGGATTCAATCCTCAGTACTACCAAGAAAGCAAAAGGAGGAAGAGGAAAAGAAAAAGAAAACTGATTACTATTTTTCTCTTAGACTTTTACAACTCTGAGAAAAACATGAACACTCTAATAAGGTGTTATGGCCTGTGTTTAGATGTCCCCACAATGCTTCATGCAGTCATAGGTGGGACATTTTCAGTGGTGGCTGGATCTAGAACACGTGATCCTGGGACTGATTCATAGTGCAAAGCAAAGATCAAAAGCACTAGGATTAAGGGTGTAACTGCTACCCACCCCAAGGACCCTAGCTAAGATGTAAAGGATAGAAAGAGCTATGGTCATCCCTTGTTCCTTTGCTACCTTCTACCCACCATGAGCTGTTTCTCCTCTGCCATGCCACCCAGCCTTGGAGCCAGCCAATGATGGACTGAAACCTCTGTACACTGTGAGCTAAATAAACCTTTCCTCTTTAATTTTGGGTGTTGGGTATTTTGTCTCAGCACTGAGAAATGTAACTAAAACATAAGGAGCAAAGCAAGTTCCTAAAAAGAGTCAAAAATAAGAACAGCCCCATGAAAAACGTCTCAAGCTCTGTGACAATGAAACAAATGCAAAATTAAAGCAACTGTGCTATTTCATTTTACCTATCAGACTGCCCTAGGTGTAAAAGGATCAACCACGCACCATGGGTTGGGGAAAGGTAGATTGGTACAACTATACAAAAGGGCCACTTGACAAAATGAATCAAAGCTCAAGTGAGTCTAGCCATCAATCCTAAATGGCCAAATCCTAGAAATTGATGCTAAGCAAACACCATAACAGGATAGTGGACCTTCCCCACCAGACCGCCTGTCACATATGGCTATGACACCAGCAAAGCGGGATTCCTGTCTATTTCATTTAGCTTCATTCATCTAGCATTTATGCCAGTGGCTGACAAACATAGAACACAAGGCAGACAGGTCCAATAAATGCACTGAAGGGTGCAGCAATGTGTTTGGGAGGGTGTTTGGTGATGCTTCCAATCATGAACACTTGTAAACGAGAAGAATAACTGGCTTGAGGCATATCATTACAATACATGACCCTCAGCACCTGGTGCCCTTCATTCTCTTGCAATGGCTTTTTTTCCAGTGCTCTTGAACAAAGTTTTCCATGTCTGAGTCACTCTCACTTTCTCATAGACTCTTATGTGTGTGCCTAGGAGAAATACAGGGTTAGGTTCCTGCAAGCCTCTGATCACAATATTTTCATCAACTGATCAATACACAATGCTATTTTTATTATATTTCAATTCCAAGAAATTCTACAGATCTGGGTGTGGTGATTCATACCTCTGGGAGGCTGATGCAAAAGAATCATATGGACGGACGGACGGACGGACGGATGGATGGATGGATGGATGGACAGAAAGGCAGATGGAAAGACAGATGGACGGAGAAACACTTCCTGACTCATTAACACTGAACTCCTTGCTAACAGCTCTGCCTCATGCCTGCATGAAACCTGTCTTTTCTCTGAGGAACATCAAAACTGACTTTGACCTCTAAGCACCAGCCAGCACTTCAGCCCCACCTGAGTACCATGTTCAACAAATCAACAAAAATGCAAAAAATGTGGTACTACGCAGACCACAAAAAGTTATGCCTGTTTACTATACAAAAGCCAAAAACAGCAAGCAAAATGTCCCCTCACTCAGCCGTCTCCTGGAATGTGCACGCTGGGTGACTCGGGCTTTTTGCTGCTTTGCACGTCTATGAATGCATGTGAATGTGCACTTGGTTTTATTTCAAATGTTGGTGAGAGGGCAAATCTGCAAATGGGGAATCTGCCAATAACAAGGATCGACTTCATTCAACAAAGACTTACAGAGCACACAGACTGGTGTCCAGTGGTATTTTAAGGCTTTGCAAATAGCTACCCATTTCAGCCTCACATTAACCAGGTGAGGAGTGAGGGACATGTTTTTCACATCTCATTTACAGATGAAGAACCTGAGGCCCGCAGGGGTGGCCACTGGAACACAGTCAAGTAGGGAGTCTGCAATGTTGGGTCAGGGGTTTACAGAACCATGGTGGAGCCAGGGAGAAAACAATATCCTTCAGATTGATCTAAAAAATCTGCCTTCTTGTTGGAAGTCTTCCTGTGAGTCAAGGGCAGGAACAACAGGAAAAGAAAGGCTCGAGCTTGGAAAAATTGGAAGATATAAAAGAGAAATAATGTAAGTTGGGATGTTGGGACACACCTATAATCCCAGCATTCTGAGAGGCTCAGGCAGGAGGGCTCTCAGTTGCCCAACCCAGGCAACTTAGGAAGCTCTTATCAATCAATCAGTCAGGGCTTGGAAAGGTAGCTCAATGCGAAGACCCTGAGTTCAATTACCTGCTCTACAGAAGAGAGAGAAGAAAGAAACAAAAAAACAGAGAACTGTAAAACAGAATGAAACGATGCTATGTAAAATAACACCAAGGACTCCCAAAGTTCAGCTGCCATGTCATAATACAATACGGTATATCTTTGTAATGAAAAGTAAATCAGGGCCGGCGAGATGGTTCAGTGGTCTAAAGCGCCTGCTTAGGAGGGCTCAGGCAACTGCGGGGACTGCAGTTCGATCCCTGGCACCACATGCTGCGCCAGCGCCACCACCAGGGCAGGCTGAGCCAGCCACAAAATGAATAAATAAAGAAACAAACAAACACAACAAGCAAACAAACAAATAAATAAATAAATAAATTAAAAAAAAGAAAAAAAAGAAAAGTAAGTCAACTGGACATAAATCTGCAACAGGGCCTCAGGTGCCCTGAGAGGCAGGAAGCCCACCTTGTACTTCTCTTCTGCTCATGGCCTGTTGTGTCACTGTCCAAAATATTGAGCATTTCTTCCCCACAAGTCGACTCTTTTGCATCCCTCTCCCAAGCAGGAATGTACCAATTTGATGGATCAGTCAAAGACAAGGACCTCACAACCTTTTCTTCTCATGGTGTTTGGAGGCATTTTCTTGTTTTCCTCTCTCTTAGCACTCACCAAGTACCTCAGTCTTGGGGTTTCCATGACTTGGTCTGTACAAGATCACCATTCTTTCCACAACGGACTTTCTAAATGAAACCAAAACTCCAAACCGGATGAACATCAAACAGATGCTCTGAGAAACAAGCTACAGATTAAAACAGTATTCACATACTTCCCCTAAGGCACAAAGTTCCTTTCTGAAGATTAGCAACTTACCCAATCTATTACAACAAGCAAATCTGATGTTTCTCCTCTGTCGGAGGGCAAAGTTCACCAAAGCTTTCTGTTTTGAAACTCCTACTGTTTCTCAAAATAAGATCTCTTCTGCTTTTTTATTTCCCTGTGGTGCTGAGGACTGAACTCAAAGCCTCACATATGCTAGACAGAGCTACTTCCCCAGACCACACTGTACCTTTAATATTACAGTTCAGATGCAAGCCAAATGTGTCCATGAATCGTGAGGCACGACTGCATGTGAGCGCTCGTTCTCCTAAGGGTGAGGGAAAGGAAGTAGCCAAATGGATTACTAACTATGTGTGGGTGCGTCCAACAGTACTTCATTTCTCTGTACTAAAAACCGTCTGACTCTGACTGGTTTCAAAGCTCTGGCCCCCAAACAACCAAGCATCCTTTTTAAGTTGGCACTTCTTCCTAACAGGAAGCCTGAGCATTTCTCCTGCACGCCTCACACAGTGCCGGGCCAGCTGTCTAACAATATGGGTCCCGGAAGGGGGATGCTGCCCACATGGTGTGGCAGCCACCAGTGCCTGTTGCTCATAGCAAATGCCAGCAGAAGACAGAGTATGGGTCCAGGGATTTGGCAGAGACACCCCGGAGAAGCACCTATGCACCTGAAGTGCCAGCAGAGGTTACCCAAGCACCAAGATTGGCATGCCACATGAAGTCCAGTCCCAGGACTAAAGATCAGAACTCTCTGGAGCCCCCCCAGGGCAGTTCAAAGAGAGATGGACCTTTAGACATCTGTTCCAAAGAAATCCAGCCTACTGGCACATGGCTGCCTCCCTGGTGGGCTTCCAAGGGGCAGCTGCACTGGGTCACTTCTGCATCATGATTGGTGCTGGAGGACCCAGAGGTGGCTGTTCCCAGTGACCCTGGACCTTCACTTTGGCTGGGAACTTGAAGGGGCTTGACAAGTACGGTGGTGCATTCTGTAATCCCAACACTAGAGAGTGTGGGACAAGGAGGGTTAGGACAACGCATTCAAGGCCAGCTTGGGTCACATAATAAGTTTTGGGTCACCCCAAACTACACAGTGAGACCTTGTCTCAAAAAACAAAAGCAAAAGAAAGTCTTCTTGTTGACACCATTATAAGAGCAATGCGGTTTCCTCTTGCCCTGGAAATCTGGTCTAGCAGCTCTGCTGTAGTTCCTTCATCCCCATCAGGTTCATGTTCAGAATTGAAATAATTCAGCCTCCTCCAAACACCCTTCTCCCTGCAAACTCCAGTGACATCCCCTGTCTCAAACACCCGTCACCACTGGAGAGGCTGGCTCGGCTGCTGTGTGACAACTCCTCAGCTTTTGAATAACTTGAATATCAAACCAAGCACAAAGGGAATAAAAAATACACAGTAGTTGCTGGGAGGAAAGAGCCTCATTACATCCACTTCATTCTCTCTGGCAAACACAACCAAAAGATTTTTTTTTAATCCCCTCTGAAACTTCTCATTTAAGCGTGGAGTGCAAAAGGCATCTGCAATCTGAGAGTTCCTGGACCGGCACAGGGGAAGAAAGGGTAGGTTTCAATGAAATACAAAAACCAACACAGATCTAAGGGGGAACAGGAGGCCCCCACAACAAGGCAGCCAACTGCCAAACTGTCATTTTGCTCCCCGGCTGAACAGAAGGCTCGAGTAATGACAACCACAAAACTCATTTAAAGTCTGAAAAGGTGACTAATGAGCTCATTCATGCTGGCTATAAATTATTCACTACAACACTGATCCCACTCAAGACAAACAGAAAAGTAAACTTTAAACACAGACACGGCTGGCCTTGCGAAGCACAGCCAGTTATGCCTGTGAAAGGTCCCACAATGAGCAGGACACTTGTCTTCCCTTCACCTATTGTCATATTATTCTTCTGTTTACTTTTTTTTTTTAACTGCCTTTAATCAAGTTTAAGCAGACACAGCTGTTACACATTTATTTCTCTGTTGAATTTTTTTTCCATTAGTTATTACGAGCAATCATGATGTCCTAAAAATAGCAGCAAATTATATTCTCTAGAAATTGAAGGCCGACCTCAAAATGAAGCCCAGGTCCTCAGAAAGAATATTCATACGCACATGTTGGGTAAGTGACAGCCACACACAAAGGCGAAACAAAAGTGCAAAGCATTTTCTCTTTTTTTTACTCTTTGAGAGGTTTTCAATTTGCTTCCAAATTTCCTTTGGATCTAGTGGTAATGAGTTACTTCAAAACCTTACAATATAGAACCTGCTCCTAATGGTCATGTTTTGGTTAAGATTTTCATTAAACACACAATGTAAGTGAAGAAAGGGAGAAATGTCTCATGTAAGCTTTTGTCAGCAAAGCTAAACAGAGCAGCAGGTTTGCTGAAAACTCGCCACATTGCTGGAGATTACTTTCAGTTTCCTGTTTAATATTAAATAAAGAATTTTAGCTCTTCTGTTTTTATAATCTGAGCTATTTGCTACTACTGTTGCTACTAAAAGTATTATGACTGTGGCTAAATTGTCTCATATTTCAAACTTCTTTCTTTTTTATTCCTCTCTGACTTACGACCCTATTTTCAAGACATCATAAAAGTTAAAAGTTTCAAATCTGTTTCATAGATTTTTCTTTTAAAAAAACAGTCCCCAAATAAGTACTCACATTAGCTGTTAGTCAGATGGCAGAACATTATGTATTTTTAAACTGCTTTGAATACTTTGAAAAGGGGCCACAGAAAAGCCACAAAAAAAAAAAAAAAAAAAGTTTACAGTCAAACAGCACCAGATGGAGGTTCGAACCAATCAAAAGTGAAAGCAGCAAAAGTTCGGAACTGAAATGCGCCCTATGCGCGCCTCCAGATGACTGACGGGAAATGAATGGTCGGAGGGCCTCAGGCCTGTCAGAGACAGAAGAAATAATGCACTGCAGGCAGATTAAGAGTCAGCCTTGACTTTAGCCTGCGCCCTGGCCAAACTGTTTCTAAGGAAAATCTTCCACGTTTTTTGTTTGTTTGTCTTTTCTGTTTCTTGCACACGAACTAACAGCGTGTCCAGTCATTTCTGTTGTATGAAATGCAAAGCAAAATTTTTTTAAGTAGAGAAAGTGAAGTCCTGAAATATTTATAGCGAAGCACTTTGTCACCTACCGCCAGCAATCTGGTTGGCCTCTACGTAGTTAGCGTTATTATTATTATGTTTTTAATCCCTGTTTAGGAACCTAGAAAGACACCTTGGCTTCCTTGTAGTTGCTTTGGGTATGCCTTTGTCATGATAGACTATTTTTTCTTTCTCTTTAGCACATTGTAGTTCAGGGAAATAGGGAGTAAAATTTCTCTGTCCTCATAGATGCATGGTGGTGGGGTTTTTTTTTCTTCTGCTTTGTTTTGTTTTATTTTGATCAAGCGAGTGATGTAAAAATCTAATTTCAGCTAAAGAAATCTGAAAGTCTTCAGCAAGGTCCCCTAGAAGCCTGAATTCCTGTTACTTCTCTGGGAAAGATATGGCCAAAATACTGCTTTGAAACCGAGCCACGCGTCCTTCCGCCTTCCTGGCACAGAGTCTTAGAGCTCGCCTCTCCCTTGATTGGTGAGAGGCCTGGCATGTCCAAGACTGTCTTCACACGGGCTGCTCTTGATTTCCCTGGGGAGGACCCAAGGTGATGTCGTTTGCCTCAGGACATTCAAGGCACTCGAACAACAGCAGTCAACACAATGAACGGCAAGCACCTGAGTCCTGTGATCCAAGGAATCATAAAGCACATACAACAAAAGCTGGCCAGCGCTTCCCACGGGCCAGGCACCGTGCCAAGAGCCCAACCTGCATTATTCATTCCATCCCCTGCTATCTCACAGGTAGATGCTGCCATCCACATGGGCAAACGAGGACACCGAGCCTCAAAGGAGTTATGTCGCTGGCCAGAGGACAGCAAGTGCTGCCTGGAGGGGGGAGACGGCACTTTGGTCCTGCAAAGGTCCACATGTTAGGACCATGGTTCCCAGTGTGGTGAGCTGGAAGATGTGGGACTTATAGAGGAGGGCCTTAAGTCATTGAAGCACTACCCTTGGGAAAACTGAGGTTATTCTCTAGCGGCCCCCTGGGAGCCCTTGGGAAGAGGTCTTCATAAAAGCCTGGGCCTGGCCCCACCCAGGCTGTAATCAGTTGTAATCAGCTGCTTCTATACACTGCCTGCCATGATGTGACTCGGACAAAGGAGGAGCCCCTGGCAGAACCTTCACCATGTCACTGGACTCTGAGCCTCCAGGTCTCAGTGGGCTAACACACCTCTTCTCTTTTCTTTTTTTCAAAAGCAATTGGTACAGGGTCTCACCGTGAAGCTCTCGTTGTGGTCCTCCTGTTTTCAGCCTCCCCAGCACTGGGATCACAGGTGTGTGCCTGGGGTCGAGGCCAGCATGGCATGTGGTGCCAGGGATGGAGACCCAGGCCCTGCCCTTGCCTAAGCAGGCGCTTGGTCCACTGAGCTGCTTCATAAGCAGCCCACCTCAGGTATTTTTGTCATGGTTGTAAAAATCTGCCCAGTATGAACCACACCTGTCTTTGGCCTGCAGAGCCTGCCTTTCTGTCCACTGAGCTCTCCACCTATTGATGCGCTCCAAGCTCAAGACCACACAGTGTAACTCACACCTTCTACTTCTGAGGCATCTTCATCACAGACTTCTGTATTTGGTTTGGGTCTTGCA